>BLKR01006764.1:0-50511 GCA_011170035.1 Teleogryllus occipitalis | reverse complement strand
TTGAACTCTTGAGTAAACGTGATTACGGAGCCTATATTTTTGAATTCATAATACTTAATTTTATTCTTAGAAGAGACTTTCAATTATTACTGATGGATTTAATTTCAATGGGCCTTTTCATTACTAGAAAATTAAAATTAATATCCTTTTGGGGCAATAACTGTCAATTGGCTTGGAAGAAAGACTGTCATAGGTCAGTTATTAATGTATTGTCAGTCTTGAGTACCCTTAGTTTTAAACTACGGGCCAGTCGCTCTGAACCTAGTGCCCGCAAACTCTGGAAAGATATTTACGTTCTCTGCGACCTTGGCATCTGTGGTTTTCGGAAATCCATTATTAAATTGGCACTTAGTTCGTTTTTTTTAGTCTCATACAAAGTTACTGGGCACTTTTATTTTAAGCTCCTTGATAACATTGTTTACATTAAAAATAAGAAAATAAGAGGAATTTTAGCCGCAGAATTGTCCAGTTTGATTTTCACTAAGATATTCAAATACAGGAAGTGCAAGATGTGATCGTACCCTTACAACACTAAAAGCTAAATGTCTGTTAGTACGAAACAAGAGATTTAATAATTGTGTTAAGCCTGAAATGTAAATTGATACCAAATTTATTGTACATGAAAAACTCAAAAGACCATAAAACAATACAAAATGCGTTCGATGGCACAGGCTAGGGACAGAAAGTTGAGTTAACAAAGCAAAACGAAGCCGGCCCGGTGGCCGAGATCGCTAAGGCAGTAGTGTCGTAGTGATCTCGGACCGAAGGGTCGCGGGTTCAAGTCCCGCCTCGGGCATGGTTGTATTTGTGTTCGTCCTTTCACCCCTTATCATCAATCACCATATCGTTTCATCCACATAGTTTCCATACCGTTAGCAGCAATAGTGGTCGCTAATGACCTAAGATGTTGATGCGACCTTAAATAACAAACAAAACAAACAAAAAAAAGCAAAACGAAGTAGCTGAAAGTGGATTTACCAACACTGTGATTCATTCAATTCGGCGTAGCACTGATAGGCAGAGCATGATTAACCCTCAGTAAAATAGTGTCACTACAATTCTAGGAAGTGAAAATGGACAGCAACCGCACTGAAACTAGGGTCCCTACAAGATAAGTAATTACAAAATTTCAGTGTGTGAAACAGTTACAAAATTACATAACGGCAAATCTTTGCGGAAGATAATTGAACTTGAAAATAGACTTTGTTCCGCAGTTAAACCAATGTTAACAGGTTTTCTGTTCATAAAACCATAATAAATCATTCTTGAACAGGAAAATTAAAAATATTTGGTGAGGCAGTTAAATTTTAATAATTTTTTGTCGCGAAATCAAGAATGGTTCCAAAATTGTTTGCTGTGTAATTGAAAGATGATTTAGGAAA
This sequence comes from Teleogryllus occipitalis, assembly GCA_011170035.1. NCBI lineage: Eukaryota > Metazoa > Arthropoda > Insecta > Orthoptera > Gryllidae > Teleogryllus > Teleogryllus occipitalis. The sequence goes on along the minus strand of BLKR01006764.1, from coordinate 49,129 downwards.
CGTTAGAATAAAGTATCATCTAGACGTGAGAAATATTTATAGGAAGAAAGGCTATCACCCCCGAAAAATATTCTAATGAGATAAAGTTTGCAATAGAATATTTGAGATAAGAAAATAACTTTTTAAAATTTATTGTTTCATTTTTGGAACAATGAATTATAATGGAATAAACTTAGACCTCTTGTTGTTCACATTCGAGTATTTTCGTTTGTTTGAAATATGATGGAGTTTGTAATATTTTGAGCATTTGTAATGCCACCCCCGCGGTGTGTGCACCTACGTACACTCTTTCATTGCGATCTTTCTACACACGCCCTGTTCCTGCGCGGTCCGCATCCACCCAATGTTGTTGGGGCCTCACACAACACACAGTAGTTTACTTCAAGTACGGTTGTAGCATCCTCGCTTATGGCCCACAATTTAACTTGACCTCAAAAAAGGCAAAAATCATAAAAAGGCATCATAGGTTTGACCGTTGGTCGCGTTTACTGTTGAATTGCCAACCTCGAGATTCACTTCGGGGTGAAGAACTTCGTCTGTGAAGGGGGTGTCGAATCCACCGTTGTTTAGGGTTAAAAGAGCACTGCTTATCGCATGCCCTGTTGATGAGTTGATATCGAATGACATTCACTTATCACACGATATCATTTAAGTTGTCACTGCAACTTGGAAGTTCACTCACTACGGGAAACTAGTTAACTGACGAACTGCGGGAGCTCCGCTTACTAGGTCCGCACGGTTCGGAGTCGAGCACTAGAATTCGAACACAAGTAGCGGGATTCTCCTCTCCTCTGAATATTCGGAAAGACATTTTGAAGCGACCTGACTATAGAGCAAACAAATTGCGATGCTATACTAGTTTTTTTAACGTGCCATTTCAAGGTCACGTGCGAAAGAAGGAGAGAGAAGACAGACTCCATTGGGGAGTTGCAACGCCACTACAGCTTCGACTTTTACGGCTCCCTATTGGAGTTTGCCTTCCCTCTCCCTCTTTCGGGCGTGACCTTGAAGTGCCACGTTCAAAAATTCAAGTATATCTGTCATGAGAACTTCACACTTACAGTAAGCACTGGCGCTTAGAAAATACCTCCGCACATTACAAAATTTAGGAAGAATGTGCCTTATTTTATGTGAGTCAAAGGGGTGATTAACGTGGGCGATGGCTCTCTGTGAAGAATCCTTGGAGTCCGTGGGCCGCATTTCGTCTCGAATTTCACGTCATTTGGGTGTTGTTGCTACCAATTTCGTCCACGTAGGGGTGTAATTCAGCTTTGTGACAGAATATGCAGATCAGAAAGACAGCGATACGCAGGTCCAGCGACACGCGGAGATGTCTCTCTTACCACGTGACGGCCTGAACACGTATGTGTATCAGAATTCTGATCACTAATGTGCTCCAACTTAGCTTTATGGAAATACCATTTCCTTTACCATTTAATTAAGCTCGTGGGAATTATGGTATTTAATTCAGGATACCTGCTAAAGAACTCATTGAATGAACCTTTTAGATGTAGTTTTAAAATAGATGTAAATTGATTTGTGGATGCGTCGTCACCGCAGATAACGATTGCGTCTTGATCTCTCGTTGACTTGCGTTGAATGATGCCGTTCAACCAATACCTTCTCAATAGGTGGTAATGGTTCAACACTTGTTAATCGTTCAGATGGCGGTCTAGGTCTATAGAGACATCGTTCGAACCTACTACTCTGATCTTTCATTATTGAATGTGGTGCCTGCGATGTGAATCACTGCGATAGTCAGTTTTAATCTCGGTTTGGGTGGAAGCGAAGTATACAACGTATGTAAATACGTGATCGGTCACAGTAATATGAGAAAATAAAAACTATGTTTTTATAGTCTGAATTCTGCTATTCACAAATTTGTCCAACATCCCTTTCATATTCTTTAATTTTGTAAAATTTTCTTACATATACGAATATTTTATGCTCTAACTAGAGCAGCTTTAAGCTGTAACTCCTTCTGCTCTAACTATATGCTCTTCACAGGTTGAGTTACGTTATCTATTGAGTGACCGATTAGTGAACCATATAACCTTGAACTTCAGAGGTATGTTAGGGGAATTTAGAATGATGTAAGGATTTTTTAGGATTGATTTTTTTTCGAGAAAGTGAAAAACGTTTTCCATTTTCCAAATGGAGTTTTCTGAAGATAATAATTAGTCGCGGTAAAAGAATTCAGGTGCGATGTCCACTTCTCAGATGCCTTCGGAGTTTGTTTGGTTCAGAGATGCCTGTCTGTATGTAGTTATTGCCTCATTGAATTTACAACTTTTGTCACTTGCACTGCACTGCTGAATTTTTTGCATACATTGTTTAATTTTACTAGCACTTGTGAAATTACAAACACTGACGATTGATTTACTTCACTTTCACTAGACTGTGGCAATGAACACTATTATCGCTTGACTTGAGTGATAACTGACAAATTATGTATTACGAAAAATCAAATGTGTATTGTACTCCACTTTACCATGGAATATGTAATCTCAAGTTCGTCGCTTTCAATAACGTCAATGGCTTATCGCGCGGTGGGTTGGTGTTATCCCGGCAAGAGCTCCGCAATAACTCAAAGCTATGATGTACGTAGATTTCGTAAAGAATAAAATTAGTTGGAAAAGAAGTACGTATGCGTCAAATATGCCGCCTAACCCGGTAGTAGGCGCGCCATGTCTCGTAACGTATTGAGGCGCGCGGGGTGCCTGAGTCACCCCGCAGGAAAAGTGATAGGAAAACAAGTAATGTACACTTTTCTTTGTTTAATAAATGCTTGTGTATTTTAACAATTATATACATAGTTTGGAAACAAAAAGTAAGTTTTTTATGCGTTTCGTAATTCGTTAAAGTAATTTTTATGCGTTTCCTTTTTCAAACAACTGTTAAAGATGTGTTTCATGTGTTTAATGCCCATATATTCCTCACACATTGAGCATAATGTAGTAGTTTTTCTGTCTTCATTTCGAGGACAGACTGTGCATTGTTTCTTCCCTGGTTTCTTCAGCTGAAAATCAGGTGAAGTGCGTATATTGTCCGTGTATTCTGCGGCCATTTCTCGAAGGTGTTTGGATACTGTTGGCTGTTGAGAGCGGTGTTCTATTGTGGGCTGCACAAAAGATTTTCTCATTTGTTTAATGAACGAACGCCTTGTTATCTTCTTGTCGGGATTGTTAAACAAGAAAATAATATACGCATTAAGGCAAGCTACATCTATCAAATGGTAAAATATTCTAAGTGGCCATCTTTTGCAATGCCTTGCTACACTATACTTTCCCATCATTTCATCTACTTTGTCTACTCCTCCTTTAGAATTGTAACATGATATGATCTCTAGAAGCTTCTTCTACCCAGAATCACTATCAATTTTATCACTAAAATGCATTGAAGAAAGCAATAAAACTTTTTTTGGGGGGGGGACGTTCGAAACTAGAGTCATGTTCATTTGAAATCTAAAAACACTACTGTTAATTTCTCTCTGCCGTGAATTCACAATTTCTGGCGATATCTCACGTTTGTTTGATTTGAGAATTACGACCATTGTTAGTTTTCTCTCCAATAATGACTTTGCCACTGGTATACTGGAGAACCAGTTGTTCATGCAAATGTTACGATTGGACTTCTCAATATGTCTCACTAGACGCATTACGACATTATGGGTAGTGTTTGAGACCCAGTACGGTGCCTGTGGCTGTTTACCCGCATATATTTCCATGGAAGATGTGTACCATACTCTCGCATCAGTGAGTGCAAACATTTTATGCTGCATTTCGCATATTTCTTTGGCATATACATGCAAAATTTGCAGCGACCACGGAAGTTGATAAGCTGTTCATCAAGTGTATTTAGTTCCCCCACACAATAATGTTTTTGGCAATTGGAAACAAACTTTTCGAGCATTTCCCTAACGCGAGCTATATTATATTTTTCCCTTCTCTGCACTCTATCCCGAATGTCATCAAATCGTAACGATCTCAAGAGGAAAGCAAATCTTTTGGGGACATTGCCCTTTGAATAAAATGAATCCCTAGTGCATCTTTTTCCCAAATTTCACTAAGATTTAAGTTTTTGGATTTCCTTACACCCATGAGTAATAATAAACCCACAACAACAGTTATTTCTTATTTCGTTGTCTCCTTGGCATCCATACTATAATTTTGTTGCATCGAGTGAATGTAAATATTTGTGTTTTCTGTAATCAAGCACAAAATATCATCACTCAAAAACAATTGGAAACAGTCTGTCTCACATTTTGTACTTTTAGCACTTTTGTTTTACTCCCAGCAGATGGCGAATAATGTTGATGGTCCTAGTTTGAACATTCTGGGGCGGTGGATTTTTACACCATCTGGAGCTCGTCTCTACCTGTACGTTATACGTCTTATTTACATTTACGTCAGTGTCTAAATCTTCCACGTTCATGATTACTATTGTTATCTTCCTCCGTATCTGTGTTGTGGTTCGAAATTAAAATACTGTCATTCTCACTGTCATCTGAAATGCAGGTCTCTTCATCACCAGACTGCAGTAGAATCTCACGAATTTTTTTTTTTTTAATTTATTTATAGTCGCATCAACTGCGAGGTTATTAGCGACTATTCAGTAAGTTACAATAAGGGTTGTTTTATAGCATGGTTACATACTTCCTTACATTTTTTTACATTTTTGTTCAGTGAATTACATTACAGTTTACATTGCACCATTGGTTGGAAATATTTCACATGTTATGGTAATACACACAATACATACACTTAAAAAAAACAGTATTACAGTTTCACGAATTTTCTCGTCACATATAGTAAGAAAACTCTTCTGAGCCTAAAAAGAATTACCACTAGATTGAAATATATTTTTAATGACAAGCTAGAGTAAATAAAAACATCTAAATAACTCTTACCATGGTTTGTGATCGCCAGAAGAATCGCGTACTGTGCGTCTAGATCGGCAACTACAGTGAAATGCGTGGCACGCAGCTGCGACAAAAGGAGACGCGGGGTGACTGAGTGACCCCACGCCGCGTCAGATTTCGTTCGTGCTACAATTACTGGGAGAGGATAGGAAGCCGTTGAATGATAAGGCGCCAGGCACGTCCACACGGCTTTCCTGGAAAGGTACTGAGAGGCTCGGAAGTTTGTAAATAAATCTGAATGCACAGTGGACGTCTAAACGGGGCTGAGGTGACTCAGTCATCCCACGCGCCCACTACCAAGCTAATACCCAAAAACCATTAGTAATTGTACCGTAGAATAAAGGAAGCTATATCATTTCTCTATGGTTGTACATAGAAGTTTTAAAAGGACCTGAAATATGAAGATAGAAATAATCTTCAACCATAATATAACTTTCAATGCAGAACAAAACAAAATATGTATCTTTAGTCAATATTACACTTACATTTGAAACGTAAAAATTACGCCGGCCACAAAACTAACTTATATGAAGAGAAGGAGTTCTTACAATAGTAAATAAATATGATTTTTTTATAGCAGAAGAGGGAAATTGAGTTAAATTGCATTATTTGAGTCGGTTGCGATCTAATAGGCATAAAGCCATAACAAAAGCTGTTATATTCGGCCAGTGTTGAGTTTGAAAATCGTTGTCCAAGAAATCAAAAATAGCATAAAAACATTAGTAATATTAACTAGAAAAATTTAACCTTCTAGATCAAAAGTTCATATCCTAAATATTTTTGAAGCTCTTCGCAAATTTCCATAGTTGGTATATACTCAATATCTATTCGAGTTACAACGTACGGAATTACCATAGTTTTGCTACGGAATAGATCTTAATAATACGAGTGGTAAAAGTAACATTTTACCACGTGTGTCATTTTTTATCAACCACGTGGCCACAATTTTACTTTCTCGTATACATACGTATATACGGAAGTAATATGCGTAGTACAGAGACAGTTATGTAAACTCTGAATTTTTTAAAATATCAAAATTTTGAAAATTTTTAGCGTCTTCCTAAAACTACAAAATTAAAAATAGAGATTTTTGCTTCAAATGAAATTGTTTGCTCATAATCAGTTCTTTTAATAACGTCATGCAGATTGTTTTGAAAATTGTAGTAGTTTTAGCGCAATATAGCGTGCAATATTTGCAACATTAAAAAATAACAAAAAAAGCTTTTCTCAAAAACGGGTTCAAGTTTTTTCTTTAAATTTTTCGTATGGATAGTGCTAAATACACTGTATAAGATGACATAAACGCCATATTGCTTTATTGTTTTGTTGCTTTTTTTCAAAAATTACAAAACTTCAAAGTGTATTTATGAGTAGATGTGCTTTAAAGAAATGCAATTAAAGTCTCTCGAAAACTCAACAGCTTTCTGTTAAAATGAGCACAAACTTACACATTTTCAGAAACCCTCAAACGGGATTTTCTCAAAAATGGCTCGAAATTATTTTCCCCAATCTTTTCCAATAGATATTGCGAATTGCACTGTTAAATATGACGTAAAGTTCATTTTAGTGTATTCTCCTGTTTTTCAAAAAACATACGAATGTAATTTTATTTCAATATCTCTCACACCGTTAATATGCACATTTCCATCAATTTGTATACATTATTAAATTTGTGAGTAGAAGTTTTTTAAGTGACTTCAAATGAAATTTCTTGAAAACTCAATAGATTCCTATGAAAAATAGCTTCAAATTTCGCATTTATAGTAACTCTTATCGCCGTTTTCTTAAAGACGGCTCCAAATTTTTTAATGAAAATTTCTATTTAGGACAAGGCTTTAGTTTTATTTAATATTCTTAAAATAATATTTCGGTTCTATTTGGAAACCGAAAAGTTGAGAAAATTTCAAAAAAAAAAAATACTTTGGGGGGCGATTGATGGCATCTGGCAAGAAGGAAGGGCAAGATTGTGAAGTACCAGCCTACAACAAGGAGAACTTTACTACGAGAAAGTCTGTGCCACCTCTGTAACACCTCTAGTTTTTGTCTGCCATACTGACTTTCAAATATACAGATCATTTAATGATGCATTAAGGTCAATAATAGCTGATATGGTCAGCCAATATTATTTTGTTTTCTTTGTTACATTCACAAATTCATCTGAACTCTTGAGCGTCGTCTCACTTTCGGTACTATTACTGAAAGTTGAAGTTTCGGCTCCTCTGTGTGTCCTGAAAGACAGTGACAGTTTTCTAGTGTATGTCTAAAAACAATTATTTTTGCTTACATTTTTTGTCACTTTTGCCCACTTTCAAATAATAACAAGACTTTCCTTCTCATTATTACTTCAATAATTAATAAAGTTAAAAATAAATTAGCCAGGTATTCTATTCAATTATAATCAATTTTTTCACCTATCGTAAGTCACTCTTTGCGTAATACTTTCAAATTAAATTCATCACTGTATTTTCATTGGCTACTTTAGAAACCGCCACTTGTAAGTAATCGGATTCTACGTTGTAAATAGGCTAAATTATATGAATCAAAATCATGTGTATCATATTAATTTGAATACTAGATTCAACTACTATGAGAACGAGTTCAAATAAAAAATCTCGAGCAATTCCACAGCTGCTCCACTTCAGAAATTCCTTCCATACAACCCACCCAGCGCGAAGTTCTCGATTGTTCCTCCTACGCCCACAGATTCCCTCTTTTTTTCCAACTGCACGGTGCTTTCCCGACACTCCGCCCGAGAGGCGACGGTGGCGCTCCCACATGAGGCGGCGAGCGCATGGTGTGACCAAACGGCAAAATCTAGGACAAAACCTCGAAAATGAAAACTAAAACTATTGGCTGACGTTTTCAGGAGTTTATGATCATTAAACCCGAACATTACTTTCAGGTTATAGTCCGAGAGGTGGCGGTGTTCCTCTGCCTATACAATGTGAGATCCGGCTACACGCCGGCTCGCAGAATCTCCCCCTCCAGGTGCATTCCCTCTGGAGAGGCAGCGTCGCAGCCGGGACAAGCCGTAAACACCCAACTGGTCTTCGAACATGTGAGGTAGTATAGTGCATCCAAGTGCACAACACTACCTCAGATCTGTTTAAGGGGAAAGGTGGTGACGCAATTGAGGAAGAGAAGATCGCGAGTATTCTGAGAGAGGTGGCTCAGTGCATCAAGTGATGTCACAGTATGTGCCTCTGACCGGGAGGTCCTAGGTTCGAGTCCCGACGGCGGCAGGATTATCGACACTACGTCGAATTCAGTCGCCGTGTACAGGAGAATTCTAGCGGCCGGCTGCTCTGATTTCCGTGGTTTCTCCGATCACCACCAAGCGAATACCGGAGCAGAACCCTAACAAACGGTCCACGGATCGCGCGCGATCTTTCCTTCCTTTTCCTATCCTCACCCCTTACACACACTAACATGCACTACACTATCACACATGCCGGGATACCGGTCGGAGGCTTAGAGCTTGTCCCGGCTGGGACGGTGCCCCGCTGGTGAGTGACACCTGGTTGATGAAAACCCCGCTAGTCGACGGTATATCGGCGTCGTATCTCGCTATCCAGCTCGACTTTCCTTCAGATACCATTTTCCTCCAGATAGCGGATGAATGCGACCTATTATTTAGGTAGTGTTCAAAATTCCTCTTCCATGGGAACTCGAATTCCTAGGATATCCCAGTGATAGGCTCTGCAGTAACAACATTTGTAACTCTGAATTAACTCAGCTAGTAATACAAAAAAACAAGAAAAGTGAAAACGTATTTTCCGCCTAGTGGTTGGTAGTCAATCTTGAAGATTATCCTTGCGCGATTTAAAAGTGTATTTATGATAACAAATATATAATTATAATACGTGCTAGTGCGTCAGATGATCACTCCTTGGAAGTTCAGTTAGAAATGTGGAGGTTAGAAATAGTTTTCACAAGGGATTTATTTTGTTCCAATATCACCAGAGGCACATACATAAAACAAAAAAGCAAATCCCAAGGAGACCAATAATTCAAATCAAAGTCACCCCATTTATTACTATTGTTGTCGATATTATTATTACTATTGTTAATACATTTTAAAACTAATTACGCTTCAACTACACCTAAATGACCTTTTAATGGAAGAAAATAAATTTTAAATTCCTTTTCGCGCCTATGACAAGTTGCCCCAGCTTTTCCATCATCTGTGTGCTCCTGTGTATTAACACTAAATATACAAGTGTAATAACTGGGACATATAATATAGAAAAGTACGTGAAAATATTAATAAGAAATATTTGAACAAGAAATCCAAAATAATGCCATAGTTAAATGTCCCTGAACGAAAGCTCATAATGGGAAAAGAACCCAAACACGCTAATAATTTAAGTTCGCAAATATGCCGCCTCTTAACGAAATAATGATATGTATAAGTAATACATCATTACAGAGGTTAGTTGTGTACTGTTCTTCCATTCTAGCTACATGAATACATTAATTACACGCATACATACAGTAATTGGCTCAATGACAAAAGTAATAGGGCGTACCACTAATCCAGTACAAGTTAACCATCATTTGGAATTATTTCGTCTGACCACGGCTCTCAATATTTGGTATAAACGAGTGTCAAAATACCAGCTATTATGACTAGACCGAGTATTGAAAGACAGGATGCACGTGGATTGCGCACCACTTCGAATCATGAGAAAATTCCTCTTAGTCAATAGCGATCGAGAAAAAGTAAGAACGTTGCCACTTACAGCATTTTCGTACCTTAATTACAGCAGGAAAATGACTTCTTACTTGTGTTCTATTTACTATATAACAGTTAATCAAATTTGTATTAAAAGCATTATTTTCAATACCTATGTTGAAAGAACGTAGATCGAAGATAATTATATTCATGTTCAACTAGACCATGAAAATGTCATAAAAAGTAATACATTTTCGTAGTGTTAGTGAATAATTTGTTATAGCGATATAGTTAGTTATCTCTCTGTACATACACACACACACACACACACACACACACACACACACACACACACACACACACACACACACACATATATATATAGAAAGATATATATATATATATATATATATATATATATATATATATAGAGAGAGAGAGAGAGAGAGAGAGAGAGAGAGAGAGAGAGAGAGAGAGAGAAACGAACGAGTGCAGTAAAAACCAAATCCCACCCACGTGATTCATGTAAACCTCTCCTCATTAATCTAGGAATTTTACCATTACTGTGTCTGTTTATTTACGAATCAGTGGTTTTTGTCAAAAATGACTTGCTTAAGGGCGGGAATATATTTTCAGAAAATGCCGATGTCTATGACTATAACACTCGACGTAGAAATCATATTCATCAGGTGACAGTATCAACAGCTCATTACAAAAAATTCACATACAATACATGTACATTATTTTACAACACTTTGCCAGATGACATTAAACGATTAAATTCGATAGAGAAGTTTAAATCCCAAGTGAAATCGTTTCTGCTGCACAACTGTTTCTATACAATTAGAGACTATACTGAGCATCACAAGAAAAGTAACATTAATTTTAACAATGATACATGATGCATTATTTACCATTTGGACTGTATAAATGTGTATAAATAACCTGTAACAACTATTGTACTACAGCCTCCGGGTCAATGACCCCCATCTCGATCAGGTTTTTCGTCCAGTTTTCCTGATCCATTGAGCAAATGCTGAGATGACCCCTTGTTTTGCTTCTGGACATAAATGTAACTTCATTTTCTGTGCACGTCTTCTAGAATTCAGTGGGAAATACAATTATTCAAATTATCGTTTCCATGTTGTCGCGGCAGGAAGTATTATTCCGAAGGACAACATGGATAAGAGCCAAACTTTATTGCTTATTTATCCTTGAAAATAGATTTTATTACATGGGAGGTTTTTTGTTTTTTTTTCCTTTTTTCTTTTTTTTCTTTTTTCAAAATTTAAGTAGTATATGACTTAGTGTAGGGATCCCAGAATTTTGAAAATGTGCACACAATTCACTTTTCCCCATAGCACGTCATACGCAGTCTTAACTGTTTTTTGACGTAAAGTAAATAAAAATGAATAAAGAAAACAGAGAGGGCAGGTCGCGGCCTGCCGTTGCGAAAATCCACGCGGCCAGTTGGGACGGGTCATTGGTGAAAAAAAGTTGATTAACTCTTTAATGTGTTGGAATTAGTTGTACTTTCTGTGCTATGAGAGAGATTTGTGTGAAATTTGCAACCGGAAGCATGAACTGATGCTTTACGTTTGCAAAACAAGATCACATCGAATATCCATGTACAGCATTTGTGCTGTCCAAAACGGCTGCTTTGATAATAAGTATTAGTTATATTAATAAATGTTACGTTTTGAAGTAACACGTGGGTGTGCAAGATTTTTGCAACTACGTTCATTCGAGCGAGAAAGCTGAATACTTGTTTGCAATCACGACAAACCTGATAGGCAGTGATAATTAGGAATGGAAGAAATACTGCTAACTTGGATTTGATTTTCATCTTAAGATACATACACTAGTAGAAGTATTTAGTAAGTTATTATATCAATGTATATCACAGCAAAACCAAAACATAGAATGAAACGTGAGTACACACTTATGACGATACTATCCTATTTTTGTATTTTTAAATTTTATTCCTGGTTAATAACAATGCTAATTTTTTAGGTTCCTTATCGTGTACTCAATGAAAACTCCAATAAAAACTTAAAACGTTGTATACCATGTCTGTTTATCACATTGGGTGTGTTTTAACACAGGCCACTCATAATTTATACAGTGTTTTGTGTTCCCATGGCAGCTGTCCCACTGTGCTGCGGGTGCGTTCCATTTCCGCCGGTGCGCCAGCAGAACACGAAGCGCTACGAGAGCGCGCGGAGGCGTCCTCGCCACGCCCACAGTCCTCGTCTCGGACGTCCTCAGCACCACCGACGCCGAATGTGAAAAGAGCGAGTTCCATTAAAGAGATACGATTCCCGCCCTGGTGCGCACTCACGCGGCGCCGCCAGGAAACTTTGATAACCGGCAAAAAACGGGGAAAAAATATTTCGCATCTACTTTAAAGCAAAACTTGGCGGAAACGATCTCCGTGCGTCACCGCCATTCGTGCTCGGTTCCCGAGTGTCCATTGCGGAGTCTGCCCCTAATGAAATAAAGTCCTCGCATGTAAAATGGCGTATGGAAATGGCACCGAACGAAGTTGGGCCATACGCAATCAAGAGGCCATTTGAATATCGTGCCGACCGACTGGGGGTGAAGTAGAACGCTTTGTGTGGGCAACGATGGCTGTGGAAAAGGGGGAGGAAGCCAAGTGGATGAGGGCGAGGTGAGGGATGAAGGGAGAATGGCTCCAACTGGCCGTGAGCACTTCTCTCGTGAACTGTGAGAGAGGTCTGTACCTGTGTTGATGGGAATGAAAGGAAATGAGCATGGTGGGTTTTATTGAGTTTGCGAGGTAAAGCCAATCACTGGAACAACTGAACTACGAAATTCATAGATGAGAGTATATAGTACGTGTTAAGTGAACGATAATATTCGAAACTTCATTACTCACGTTTCAAGTGTATTAACACTGGAGGTGGATTCACGCATATCGTGTCACACGAGTATTAGAACTGAATGACATAAGTTCTTTCCAGGAAAATGCATATAAACCTCTTACTTCTCTAATACCAGGTCTCTGTACTATGCGGCCTCTTGCGTATCACAGAGAAGCGAAGAGCCAGAAATTGTATACCTTGTGCCCATTAATTGGAAACCTCGACTAATCTTGTCCGTGATATGAATATTTGTATTTTGTACATTCTGAAAATGAAATATTTTGAGCTGCAATAACTACAATATAAACTCCGAATTATCACCGCTATACTCATATCATATTCGTATACAATTTTGCTTACATGAGCTATATATGTCAGATGGTGAATGCGTTTCATGTTAGATAATCATGTTTTGCTAGTGGAGAGCACAGTGCGAGTAGTTTTGAATTTTGTATTAAGTGTGGATGACATTGTGAGTCTTGTTACATTTTAACAAAATTTTATGGTATAATGTATTTTCATTCATGTTTTGTTTTATTATAAACGTCCTACAGTTTAGAATCAGTATGCAACAACAAATTCAATAGTTTCAATATTGAATGACAAATTGTAGATATTTTGACATCAATTGCTGTTTGGAAAGTTCCTTGCGAATCCCCCGTTTGAGTATTCATTATATTAATTTTGTAGTAAAAATATCTTGCTTAAATGATCATCACTTCTCACCACATGAATAGTTTGTACGCAAATTGCATTTCACCTCATAATGTGAATTACGTTGGCTGGTGAATTCAAGAATTTTATTTAAGAGTATTCCAAGAGTATACTAGAGGCAGGATTGCGCTATACTACCAAATAATATTATTTTTTAATTTTTTTCAGTTTTACATTTCAGAATTTGCTTATATCATTATCTATTTTGAAAATTTTACCTGTGCTGGTAGCCAAACTGATTAAACAGGCTACGTGAAATCAGGAAGGTTAAACAGTTCGAGACATTGAGTGTCCCTGGATATTGACGGCGCCAAGCCCTTTACCGAGAGGGCTTAAAGGTAATGACATTATGCCAAAGTGACTATGTTTAAGGAGAATTAAACCTTATTTAATGACTTATGACTACATTGAAGGTGAATTACTCAGTCTTTAATACTGAATTGAAACATTGTTACGAGAGAGTAACATTTTAACAAACTTTATAGAAAAAGAGAGAAAAATGTACCATTAAATTGAACAAATAGGAGACCAGAATGTAGTATTTTCAATATGCGCCTATTACTCTCCAAAACATATTGACAAAACATTACCTTGAAAATATAATTATCATGACACAAAATGTAATAGTAAAAATTGCTAGGAAAAGCACGATCAAATTACCTATTTTTTTATTCTACTTATTTATTACAAAATTTTAAACGTAATAAATGCTGGTTTCAAATATCTAATTACTACAGAAGTCTAACGTTTATTATATGCATTATAACTTGAGTAGGGAAAGTTCTAGCTCACAAACGAGAACCATTACATTTAAACGTGGCATGGAATTGTTTCGAGAACTGAGGTATTCTTAGAACTTCAAGAAGTCCAATTCCAGTAAAGCTTTCTTGATTAACTCGAGGAAGTTTCATAATCGCGTACGTTTTCTACGCGCAAATAATGTTTCCCTCTCGGGATTATAGTTCGTAGAAAGCGGAGTATCTTGTGTAACAGAAGCTCACGCAAAAAGTAATATTAGGAGCAGGTATTGTAGGTACGGAGTCATGATTTTTTCTTATATTTGAATATTTGTAATATTAATTTTAGAATTGTATATTTTAAATATAGATGAAAAGTTTCTCTTCAAAACCTTAATAAATTATTAAACCTACTGCGGAGGAACAAAATTCGATTTTCCTTTATACGAGTATATACTCGTATATATGTATTTTTTATGAATGAAATCTTAAAATATTGTGAAGTGTGTATTAATAGAATATTTAATGGTTGTCTGAAATCCACTAATACTGTTAGTTATTAGCAAATACTCATAAAACACATGGAGTTTCTCACATAACGCGTCTCATAAAACGCATCGAATCGCCAAAGGTCATGTAGTATACCGACAGTAAAACTGTTCATATAAATAGTACTAAATATAATCCTGTATTAGAAATTGATATTTGGATGTTTCTCTATTGCATAGCTATTCAACGGGACAACTGAAGGGCACTGTTCTGCAGCCGAATTACTCTTTTTACTTTCTCTCCTTTACGAAGGTACTTCGAAGAAGGTATTCTTAGTAAAATATTTCGTAAGAAGAGAAAGTTACGTAATCGTGCATCAGAAAACGGCAAATTTTTGGCAAAGAAAATTATTGCCGGGCCTTGGTAACGAAAAAGTGAATAAATTCTGTTGCTAACTACAAAAAAATATTTCTCTAACATTGGTGTAGCCAGAATCCATGGTTTGTGGGACCTCAATACCGAAAACTCGATTGACGGCAAAACGTCGAAATGTCCGTCTGTGGTCAACGCTAGCGCCTTTACCATGTAGACAATTTGCTTTAAAATTGATATTCCGTAATTGATCTGAATGAAATTGAGGCTTTGAGAGTTTCAGACGAATATTTGGATTTTTGAGAGTACTTTTCATAAAGCTTTAAAAATATTTTCAAAATTTCCTCAAAAATGGCACTAAATTTTCTGATCAAACTTTGTCTTCTGATGGCGTAAAGGACGCTTAAGAGAATGGTGCAGGTCTCATATTCATTGAAACCCCACATTTTTTAAAATTGCAAAAGTCCAATTTTTTGAGTATTTCCTTCAACAATATTGAAGATTGAGAGTTTTTCATTAATGAAATCTTAATTCATAAATGTTTCTTAAAAGGGGGTCTTGAAATATGTTCATGTTAAATTTTTCGAAAATACGACGTTTTTCTGTAATTTTGTGCAACATATGTGGATAAATTCTGTTGCTAAATACAGAACAAATATTGCTCTAGCACTGTTGTGGCTAGAATCCAGATTTTGTGGGACCTCGAAGCAATTTAACACTTTTTCTAAAAAAAACGCTCAAAAATGTTTCTTTAATTTTTTAATATATAAAGTAAGGAAAGTTTAAAACAATGGCGCGGGACTCAATTTCCCTGAACTCTCTGAATTGTAGAATATTGCATATTTAAAAATAATACAAGAAAGTATGTGATGTTGCAGTCCTACAAGTTTTAAAATTTATTCTATTGCTTTGCTTTTTGTCTCTTCAGGAAATTTAATAATACTATTTTCTACACAACTTTTAGCGATGGACATCAGCATGGATATCTCATTTCTTAGGGGTCAGATATACGTCGTTTCATTTGCCAGTGAACAGTAGTCTGCATAGGTCAGTTTCAATATTGATGTTCATTCAGTATTCAAGATTAATGACAGTTTTCGAAAGGTGATGTTGGTGGATGAGATTGGAGGGAGGATGTGCCGAATTACTCTGATACGCCATTAAAATCGTACGAGAGATGGATGCAAAAAAATTAAGAGTGGTGATAGGCGAATGATAGCGGAGAGACGCGAATCCGTTTCGACCTCCACCAATTCCTTAAGATGTGACCAGAGAACGATAATGAAAGAATGAGATCCTTGGTACCTACAAAATGGATGAGGAGCCCACTGAATCACTGCACCATTTTTTGTCTCCCAACTTACATAATATTGTTATTACAAATGATGTTTTGACTGTTCAAAGAAACTTGCAAAAGTGACCACATGATGAAATGTATAGTATTACCAAACGAAGCTGAAACAACTACGTCGTGAGAAATTAATACTGATATTCGAAATCATACTGCTGAAATTACATGGTTTGATCCAACACCACCTAGATATACAAGGGCTTAGCAGTCATTCAAGATAAGGAGGACCTAAGGAGGACATACAAAGTGAATTACGAAGTAAATGTGCGGTTTCCAGATTAAAATATTTGACACATTATACCATCAAATAAGAAGAAAAGAGGTCTACTTTCTTCAGTCGTTAGATTGTATATATATTTAAGTTATTTTTCAGGCAAAAACGTACACACTTTCTATTAACATTGTTATTAACACAAGCAACGCACTGTAGGTAAACTTCTACCTGTTCTATTGCCAATATATTTTTTCCAAAATCTTTTGCGCCCTGTGCACACATTTTATTTACAGATACTATGTGTACTTTCTCTTTCAGATCTAAAATTACGGCTATAATGAATGTAGAAGCACTTGATTATTTTATGTACTACTTACAATGTTATCTGCATTAAAATCCACCACTGGTTTTAAATGTATCTCATCCGTTATGAGAGTCCCTAGTTTACTATCATGTAAATTATGTATTTGTCTTTTGTATACTTAAAAAATGGTTTTCACTTTGTTTTATTTGAGGTTCTAAACCAAATTAACACAATTGCCTAATTGTACTAGAATAACGAAATATTATTAATCCTAAACGATTGAAGTATATATAAGAGTAGCATACAAGACGACATGAAAAACAATGATCTGTACGGATAAGCACTTCTTTTCTTAGTAAGGAGTTATATTTGTTCTTGCATACAAGCAAGACGTTTGTCACACTCTGAATTTGTGGTATCGATTTGAAGTAAAAAGTCTGACATTAAAGCAAAACCATCATGAAAACAGCTACTATTACTTATATTAAACATTGCTTTAACTTACCTTTTCTAAAACAACACGTATTACAATTACTACCTGATATTGTGGTGTCTCCAAGTTGTAATATTTTTTTTCACTGAGAGTTTCAATTTCTTATACACCACAACTGAATTGATAATTTTAGGGTCAGAATTACAATCAATATGATGAATAGGTATACTGACTTCCATTTTAATAATAGACCAATAAAGGTCCAAAATAAGCAACTTCAGTTTGCTTCTTTGTTCATCAAAAATACTGAAAGATATTTAATTTAATCTTGCAATATTCTCTTTTACACTTTATTCAATACCAGCGAGCAGACACTCATTTTCCAAACGCAATTTATTTTCTTGAGGATTTTCTCTGTTGGAAGTGCTTGGGCGAATCAAGCAAGCAGGACAATTAGACAACAAAGTAGGCATAGCATCACGAGAAAGTCGTGTATGTTTTTAAAGGAAGATTGTTTTCAGTCCATTATCACAATAGAACACTGAATTATTCTCAGTTTCTCACGTTCGAAAATGCACTCACACAGCTGAAAGTAAACACTTAACTTAGCAACTTACACTTTTCACTTTTTATCATATTTCTCTCACCTGGAGGCACAGCCCTTATTCACCATGATTCTCACTATTTTATATGACAGACTAAATCTACAAAACCACACCTTGAAAGCTACATCTGCTACTCAACGTCCACAACTGGTTCGCCTCAGCTCGAACAAGTTGGCCTTCTCTAGTCGCAGTATTGGTTTTGAAAAACTCCAGAGCACAGGCCTTGTATCTAGGTGGCGTTGATCCCATTTAAATGGTAGAGCAGAAAAAATGATTTTATTGACGTCAGAGACATTCACGAGCTCTCCAGAATAGAATAAGAAGTTGATACAACAAACCTGTTTCTAACGTAAACTTTCAGTGATATTTTTTTCCCTTTCTCTTAAGTAAACGTTAAGCCTATCATGTTTCGGTACTCATTTTCCAGAAGTAGCAGCGAACATAGAAAGACGAATCTGCCAACATCTTATAACCTCATGCGCAGTCATATATTTATTCCGATTGATTGTTTGATCAACAGAGATTCCGGGTTTGATCAACAGGTCATTATTCCCGTAATTATAGTACATGTTTTAATAGTGGGAGGTTGCGGTGATGTTCCTCCGCTGGCTGACGAGATCCGGCGCCGACCTATGTAGGCTTTTGGGGATTTTCTCTAACCAGGTATCTCCCACCGGCGGAGCATACCACAGTTGGGACAATCTCTAAGTTCCTGACTGATCTTCAGACATGTGTGGTTGTGTAGTGTATGTACGTGTACGTGTGTAAGTAAGGGGTGAAAATAGGACAAAGAAGAGGAAGAATTCGTCTGGTGTTGATCGGAGATACCGCGGAAAACTACCGATTAGAACAGACGGCGGCTGAAATTATCCTTCAGTCAGCGACTAAACGCGACTTAGCCATGTAGCTATTGTCGAAAATCCTGCTACGTGTTTGTCTGGAACCCTAGAATATCCCGGTCAGAGGCACTGCAGGGTCATTAATTGATTCCCTGAGCCACTGAAGTCGGTTTGTTCTAATGAATGCACTGGGGATAGTTTGAGATTTTTTACACATATAAGATATTGTTATATAAGATATATATGTGTAGATATTGTTTTTTATTGTTATAACGGGAAAAGAAGTCGCTGGTTTTATGGGATTTCTAGAAATCCATTATGCTATTGGGTTACAAAAACTTATGATGTTTTTAACAGGGATATCCGACTTTCATGTCCGCAGTTGAAAGCTACCAATATCGAGCAGACTAGCTTTGCCTTATCCACATTGACATGTGTCTACGCCTTTGAAAGTAAGTGTGATTAATTACTCAACAATTATGATACAGTACTGACGCAACCTTTTAAAACTATCTCTCTTCAGATATATTATTCGTAGCAGTGCATCTGCATGCAATCAATTGAACATGAATTATTTGTTTATGGTACAGTTTCGTAAGGTTAATTCTTTGAGAGGAATTACAACGTGAAATTTCCCGCCCGTCATTGTTATCAACCTTTTGATATATAAATTAAACTATCAGATCATGAGCGTTATCTGAATAACTAATAATATTTACTATTTGAAGAATATGAGACTACAAACGGTACTACCTCAAATATAACGCCCATTTAAATGAATTGAACACGTTCATTATACTATGCGTTCAGAATTCTTTCAAATTGAGTCAGCCTTCATATTGCTTGCTGTGTATATTTTGCGAATGTTCATTCCCGCCTGAGCTATGGCATAATATTCTGGGGAAATACATCTTATAGCTCCCAGACTTTTAGAATACAAAAAAGAATTGTACGAATAATAACCAAATCCCACCCACGTGATTCTTGTAAGCCTCTCTTTATTAATCTATGAATTCTACCATTACCTTATCTGGGTTTTTACGAATAGTTTTTGTCAAAAATGACTTGCTTATGGGCGGGAAAAAAATTTCAGAAAACGCCGATGTCTACAACTATAACACTCGAATATATATCATATCATCAGGTGTAGGAATAGTAATCATATTCATCAGGTGACAGTATCAACAGCTCATTACAAAACATTCACATACAATACATTTACATTATTATACAACACTTCGTCACATGACATTAATCGATTAAATTCGATAGAAAAGTTTAAATACCAAGTAAAATCGTTTCTGCTATATAACTGTTTCTATACGTTTAGAGACTCTAGAAGAAGATACTGAGCATCAAAATGTCATTAATTTTAACACTTATATTTAATGTATTATTTACCATTTGGACTGTAAAATTCTAAACAACCTGTATCAAGAATTGTACAGCAGCTTGTGGGTCAATGATCTCCATCTCAATCAGTTTTTGCGACCAGTTTCCCTGATTCTTTGAGCAAATGTTCAGATGGCTCCTTGTTTTGCTTCTGGACATAAATGTATCTTAATTATGTCTTCTAGAATTCAGTGGGAAATATTGTTATTCAAATTATCGTTCTCTGTGTTGTCGTTGCAGGAAGTATTATTCCTTGATGAAGGACATGATGAGGGATGAGAGTCCAAATTTATTTCTGATTTACTCTTAGAATATGGCTTACGGTAGGGATCACAGAATTTTGAAAACACGGAATTCACTTCTCCCCATAGCACGTCACTCACAGTGTTTAACAATTTTTGACGTAAAATAAATAAATAAATACCATTTAAAATTGTTTTTCTCACCAATCACGACGTTAGTAGTGTTTTATGAGAGCCAATTTACCACTGGAATTGCGTTTTTTTGTTCTGTGTAGGGAATGTTTTGGGTGGCTATTGTGTGGACACTCGCGCATCTAATGTCCCTTCGATTATCTAATTGGTTTTTACCACGCAAATCGTATTTTCACGTTAAAGAGCCGAAGTTCAGCAGTGTTGCTTTCTCATCTCCACCACTGAGTGATAGGAGACCTCTCTCAATTGCGCACGAGAGAGCAATGTGGATTAATTACCCAACAAGTGTAATACAGCACTGAAACGACCTTTTGAAAACAAGCACCATTCCCGGAGATGTAAATAATTTAATTTCTTCTTTTCCCGGTTTGGGGTCGAATCACCTCGTTGCTCTTGTAACGTAGCCGCTCTAGGTTGGAGCTCCGAAGGGTCGAAAGCGCGGTGGACGAGCTTGAGCGGGCGAGAGGCGACATGAGCTCTGATCAGGCTCGTGTTTCGGAGGTCGTTTGTCCGCAGCCCCATGCAGTACCACTCGCTTGCAGGGACGGGCGAGCGATACAAAGCGGAATCCCTGAATGGCGCTGAGGGGGAGATCCGAAGCCACCGGTCGACGAAGGGCGATGGGTAGAGGGTGAAGGATGGATGGTAGGGGACAAAAGTTCCAAAGAGAAAATTGGGCATGGAGAAAGATGTGGAAATCTATATGACACTAAGAGTTTTCGTTATGAAACATATTTGTTCTCTCTACTCAACCAAATTTTTAATTTTTTTAATGACAGTTTATCACTTGCTATTATTGACTGGTTTTATAGTTGAAATACTAAATTTTAATAATATCTTAAAATTAATGGAATGAACCGCTTATCACTTGTTCATTACGTCATTTTCAAGTCCAACTACAATAAAGAAGATAAGAGTTTTTAAATTGCTTTTACATGAAAATATTAGTGAGTGTACATAATTAAACGGAATGTACTGCAATAGTCTGACACACGTGTCCCCTTAAACACACATTTAAATGATTACACTTAGTTATGTATTTAGTTTTCTACTGAGAGTGGATAGCAAGACATCCTTCAACATTGATGTACTACGTACATATCTAGGTAAAGATATACTACAATTACAATTACATTTTCAGGAAGCTATTTTCAGTCTATGATTCCAAAGACTGTATTGTTCCAGAGTTTAAAAACTTTCCTCAATTCATCAATTTTGGAGAATAAAAATCGCATGAAACAATATTTTAGTTTTCGTGCATACATTTTTCGTTGCTACTTTTCTGAGTTCTTCATTTTGTGCGAGGTATTCGTTCGAGTATTAATTTATTTCATTCGTTTACTAAAGTTGTTTTTTTGTTTATTAAAGTCGCATCAACAACTGAGGTCATTAGCGACTACTTTAAATACAACTTTACAATATTAATATAGCAATTTAACAGAATATTACACTAGATATATACAAATTTGTGGAGACAGACATTATATGTATTTTCAATGTTACATTGTTAGTTACCAGTATCTATGCTAGTACAATTATATTTCTTTAAGAAAATAGCTGTCTTTACAGAATTGTATTATTTTATTTTGGAATTCGTTGGATGATAGGATTAATTCGGAGTTTGGCTCATCTTCTAGGTATCTCTGTCTGCTGTGCTGAAACATAGGGCATTGAGTTAAGATATGTTGAAAGTTAAGAGAGGTATCACAGTGCTGGCAGGTAGGTGGGGGATTTCCAGTTAGTAAGTGTTGATGACTGAACTTGCAATGACCAGTTCTTATTCTTGTTATTGTTACTTGCTCTTGTCTTGAGAATTTTTTGGAAGTTTTCAGGGAATAAAAATTTTTAACTAGTTTGTGTAGAGGGCTGGATTTCATGGTTTTCCAGAGATTGCTCCACTTTTCATCCATTACTTTCTTGATATGTGTCCATAAATCCTTGTATGTGTGTGATATTGTTAAAATACTTTCAGTTTCAGGTCTTACATTTTCCTCTTCAAGGCTCATTGTGTTGTGTTCAGGCATTGTTTTGTAATCTGGTATCCAGGCAATTATGAGAGTCTTTTTGGATTGAATAATGTCTTGATATATTTCATGAATACTGTTAATCATTGGTATACCTGGGTAGTTATTGTGAATATTATTTATTGCTTCAAGGGAAGTAGAGAAAATGACAAACTTGTCATGTCTGAGGTTTTGTGACATTTTGAAGGCTGTCATTATAGAGCATATTTCAGCTGTAGTAGTACTAGCGTAGGAGTGCAGTCTGTTTATAACTTTAACATCTTTGGTAAATGTAGCTGCATATTTTCCATCACTATTATTGATAAGTTTAGTATATATTTTAAAGGAATCTTTGTATTTATTTTCTATTTCTTGAAATTGTATTTCTTTATCTTTTTTAACCATTTTGTTTATTTGGATAGTGTCCAGTGTTATATCTGCTACTATATCAGGAATTGTCCATGGTGGTATTCTGTTATTTCTTTTTTCCATTAATATCTTTTCTTGAAAGTTTAGCTGTCTTAGTAGGTTTTTCACTTTGCTATATACTGGTGAAAAGCATTTTTGTTCTTTGTAGTAATTTTGAAGTTTTGGGTATATATCGTGGTAGATTATAGGATTATTTGACTCAGCTGTTTTGATGGCATATTTGAGAGTAAGCATTTGTCTACGATGAGCTAGAGTTGGTTCTTTGGCTTCTATTAGAATGCTGCCAATGGGGCTAGTATGAAAACAGCCAGTGCTTATTCGTAGAGCTTTATTGTGTATAACATCAAGTTTTTTTAGGTCTTTTTTGCTAGCTGAATCATATAATATGGATCCATAGTCGATCTTGGATCGTACTATTGCCTTGTAGGTCATTAGCTGGAGATGTTTATCTGCTCCCCAGTTATTATGGGAAATGCACTTGAGTATGTTTAGTCTTTTCTTACATTCCTCAGATATAATTTGTATATGTCTTTTCCAGCTCATTTTTGAGTCAAAATGCATGCCTAAAATTTTAATAGTTTGATCAAACTTTAATTCATGTAGGTCCATTTTTAATATGGGCAGATTCACAATATTTTGTCTGGAGAAAATTATACATTGGGTTTTGGAAGCTGAAAATTTAAAACCTGATTTGAGAGACCATCCATGGAGATTGTTTAAGGCAGATTGTATAATCTCTTGACTGGTTGCAATAGATGTTCCTCTGCAAAGAATGGTAATGTCATCTGCATACTTCCTTGTGATTACCGGATGGTTGATTTCGGAGCCTGCATCATTAATGGCCAATAGGAATAGGGTAACACTGAGTACTGCACCTTGTGGTAGTCCATTCTCCAGATGTTGTACTGCTGATAAGCTACCATTGACTCTCACATTAAAAGTTCTTTCTTTGGTGAAATTCTTGATGAATTGAAATATGTTGCCTTTAAGTCCATATTCTTGTAATTTTGTCATGATTCTATGGGTCCACACCATGTCGTAAGCTTTTTCAATGTCTAGGCTCACTGCTAAAACATGCTGTTTGTTAGCAAGGGCTTCTTGAATGTAAGTATCAATACTTACTAAGTGAGAAGTAGTTGAGTGTCCTGCTCTGAAACCAAATTGATTGTTGGATATGATGTTTTTAAAGTCTAGAAACCATCTGAGTCTTATGTTAATTATTTTTTCCAGAATTTTGCACATATTGCATGTTAGAGAAATGGGTCTGTAATTTTCATTTTTTGTGGGGTCTTTTCCAGGCTTTGGTATAGGTATAACAATAGCTGATTTCCATAGCTCGGGAAATACATTTTTATCCCATATTATGTTGTATATTTTAAGTAATGTTTCTTTTCCTTCCAGGGGTAGATTCTTCAAAAGAATGTATGGAATGTTGTCTGGTCCAGGTGAGGAGTTTCTAGTCCTGTTGATAGCAGAATTAAGTTCTTTAATTCCAATAGGATCATTAAGATGGTGATAAGTAGCCAAGTCTTCATTATTTGTGAGTTCTGTAAGGTTCTCTTGTTCTTTTTTGTGTTGTAAGAAGGCTTCTGTATAGTTTTTTGAGCTTGAATTTTTGGCAAAGCTGCATGCAATTGAATTTGCTATTTCTTTAGGGTCTGTAATGATTTGGTTATTTGACAGTAAAAAATGTATTTGTTTACCTTTTTTTGTTCCTTCGATAGCTTTTATTTTTGCCCATGACTCACTAATATTATTATGTATTGACAGACTTGAGACATAGTTGTACCAGGAGTTTGCTTTACTTTCTTTTATGGTTCTTCTTGTTACAGCTCTCATCTTTTTGTATTGTATTTTATTTTCTTCAGTATTATGTTTTTTGTATTTGTTGAAGGCATGTTTGGAATTTTTGAGTGCCAATTTACATTTGTCATTCCACCAATGGACTAGTTTGGTTCTCTTTGATGATTTGATAATTTCAGTTGATCCATTTGCAGCTTTGGTTATGACATCGTTAAATGAATTGATGATAGTGTCGATGTTCTCTGTTTCTAGAAGAACATTGGTATTAGGTAGGTACTTTTTGATCAGATCATTATAGATATTCCAGTTCGCTTTGTTATAATTCCGTCTTGGGATTGCTTGGTCATTTTTATACATGTTGGGAGTGTTGTTAATATTTATAAAAATTGGGAAATGGTCACTATCATAGGGGTAATCTAGGACATTCCATGAACATTTATAGGCATATTGGGTGGAGGAAATGGAAATATCTATGGCACTGTAATTGTTGGTACTGGTATTGATGTGAGTAGGTTCTCCAGTATTAAGAACAATTGTATCTAGTTTATCAAATATTTCTTCAAGCATGACACCTCTGTAGTCAGTTTTATTGGATCCCCAAATTGGATTATGACTGTTGAAATCCCCCATAATGAGAAAAGGTTTTTGCATCTTGTTAATAATATCAGTTACTTCTTGTTCATCAAACTTGTAGCTATTTGGTAGGTAGATATTACATATATTGATTTGAACAGGTGACAAGATCCTTATAGCATTAACTTCAATGTTTGATTGAATATTCAATTCTTGATATTGAATATGGTCTTTGATGAATATAGCTACACCACCACTGGCATGATTGGAGTTGATTCTATTTTTGAAGGAGCAATTATACCCTTTGATATTGCCATGCTTGGAGTCTTTGAAGTTGGTCTCTTGGATACAGAGGATGTCAGGGTGTGTTAGGTTACATAGGTACTGTATACTTTCTAGTCTGGGGTAAAAGCCATTTACATTCCACTGAAGAATTTTCATTGACTGGTGTTGATTTCTATACTGGAGTCTGTTTCAGTGCTTGATTCATCTGCGGTATGAAGTACTGAGTTGATTTTCCTGATAATCCTGGTGAATCTGCCTTTTATGGTTTTATTGGTGAGATGTGGATATAAACTATGCATCATTCTGGTGATGGATGATATGTCTTGTGAGTAGTCAGTAGCGATGAGTATAGGATCATTAGTACTGAAAGAGTTCTCTAAAAAGGATTTAAACTGAATGTAAGTAAGGGGGTAGTTGTTTTGAGAGTCTTCAATGATGTGTTTGATAGGGGTTATCAACTCTTCCATATTTTTCTCTTTCTTCTTTTTTTTCTTTTTTGGTTGTTTTGAGAGTTTTTCCATATTATTTGTTTCAGTTGTGTTGCTTACAGACTTGGAAGGTGAGGAGGAGTCAGTCTGGAGGCATCTTTTATTGGTACTGAGGGAGACTATGTTGTTATTATTTGAGATTTCTTCATTGTTTTTGGCTTCATTAGTAGAAGATACAGATTTAGAAGGTGGTGGAGAATCAGTTGTGGGCATTTTTTTCATGGACTCATGGTGAAATTGCATATCTGCTACTTCAGTGTCTTTTCCATTGGTTGCTGGATCTGGCACGTCACAGGGTTTTTCACTAATGTGTTCATATTCCATGGGAACATTACTTAAATTGGTAGTTTTATGGTGATTAGAAGTGTTAGGTAAAGGGCATTGCCCAGCTAAGTGCCCAGTTTGGTGACAATTAAAGCATGCCATTTCATCAGTTGTGAAAAATATCCTATATGTTGAGCCTTCATAATATACAGTAGTGGATTCAGTTAGTAGACCTACATCTTCAGGAGAAACATATACTTGTCTCCGAAAACTCATAATATGGGAGAACCCCTGTCCAGGAATACCAGCTTTAACAAATGAAATTTTGGATGCCAATTTGATGTTATTTGTGGTGAGTACATTCTCTATTACTGAGTGAGGGATGATGGGGCAGACGTTTGAAATAATGATTCTTTTGGCTTTTGTTAGAAGTGGTCTCAGCTTCAGTTCATGGTTTTTTATTTTAATGACTTTATGGTTGTTTGTAAGGGTGTCAGCTATTGTTTGAGAGCTTAGAAAAATACATACTCTGTTGTTTGCAATTTTTGAAATAAATCTTATTTCATTAGGGTCAATAATGTTGGAGAGACTGTTTATGTAATCTTTAATGGTAAGACCTTCTAATGAGTCAATGATTATAGCCTGGTCCTTGGTGGGAAACACTTCAGTTGACATAGCATTTGCGTAGGTTTTCAGCTTTGGTTGAGTAGATACCTTAGGTGATGGTGTTGAGGTTATGGGAGCCCCGATGCCCGTGGGCTCCATCCTTGAGCAGGGTAGCCGCTGCAACGGCTGACCGTATAGTTGGTTTCAGACACTCACAACTCGTGGAACTAGAGTATTACCACTAATTAAATGTAACAAAGTTCACTGTCTGAATGACAATAAGAAAACAACGTTTCACTGGCCGCGATCGGAGCACGATGTGTCTCGGTCGGCTGCCACAACGGAACTCTTTGTGTTGTTTTGTTCATCACGTCTCTCTATCTTTCTCTCTCAGCATATCAATCTCAATATGGTCGGCTCGCAATATTTGCCGTGCTGTTTTCGTATCTCAACGTCATAACATTTTCCATGCCGTTAATTTGTACCTGCCGTTGTTGGCGGCAGGCACTGAGCCGTTAATTTGTACCTGCCGTTGTTGGCGGCAGGCACTGAGCAGAAAATCTGTCACTGTTGGCGTTGAAAATGCCTAATCAGAAAATACCTTACACAATTTACAGCAATTGTAGTGTACTTAGGAGACCAGAATTACATGACTATGGAATATTACGGAATTATTAGAAAATACTAAAATATTTTACAAAATATTAAAGTTTGGCGAAGGGTAGCATGAATGGCAGTGGACCTTTGAATGTACCTGCATAATGCAAACTGTTGAAATGACATATATTAATTCCATTTTAATAAACATATTAATATTACCTTGGAAGCACTATCGTTCACAATCAAAAAATCGGAACTGAAGTTCTGTTGACCGAATTTGCTACTTAATGGCACTGATAAAGGATTTTTCGGCCTCGAATAAGTAACTGCGGTGTAAATAATCGTTCACTGTTTAGTGTGAATAATCTTTCTACACCGTGGCAGACAAATTACAGCTTTAGTCTCACATTCGAGTATTGTTGGTATTACCGGAGCCTTTCAAAATTCGTAGATAGATCATACGGAATGATGAGGGATTTCCTTTTCTAGGTATCTGCCTCCAGCAGGTACCATCCCAGCCGGGTTAAGCTCTAACCACCCGTCATGTGTAGTAGTGTGCGTGTAAAGGTGTGTGTATGTGTAGGGGAGAAGATAGGGCAAGGAAAAGAAGCGTAGGAATCGCGGTTCATTTGTTAGGGTACTGCTCCGGCATTCGCTTGCTGTGGATTAGAGCGACTGCGGAAAACTACCGATCAAAACCGCGGTCTGCTAGAATTCTACTCCAGAAAGCGCATGAATTCGACCTAGCTAATAATGCTTGTTCGTAAAACCCGCCACCATTAGGATTCGAACTCTAGGTCATTACAGTCGGAGTCGCTGGAGAGACAGCAACACTGCGGGCTCTAAGATAATCTCAACCGGTCCCAATGTTCCTGGTGACTGCGTGACTCGTAATCAACGTTGCCTGATAATTTATTGTCTAAGTCGTGATTTTTAACACATCTTAGTGACAAAAGGGTCATTTGTTGAGAAAAAACGGAACAAAATAAAAAAACAATAATGAGTAATATTTTAATTGTAAGTTCATCAAAACATATATTTATATAGATTTCAATCACAAACAAGGGAATCAGTAGGTTTTCAAATTTCAGCAGCTGATATTTTATTTTTCGTAATAGTAGGAAAACGAACCTGGCTTTGCGAAATAGTCTATTAAATTTTTTGAAGCCTGTGATCTGCTTTTCGACTGCTTTGCGATATCATTTAGTCCCCCATGAGAAACGATCCACTCTTTCTTAAACGGCCGACTAGTTTTATAATCATTTGATTTTACCTCGCACAGCCAGTTATATTCACGTTCCCATTTAATGTTACATTTTGTTAACCGACGTTTTCCTAGTTTCATTTTCTTAATGGGTGAGTAATTCAAACAAAGCATGAAGAAATACCAGCGCAAAAGCACAGTTTATTTTCCAAGTACAGAGTTTGAAATATCCTGCATGCGAAGTGAGCACACAGTATTTCGTTTAAATAATGAACAGTGCGTTGCGTTCTGCGATGGCGTCGACACCGCTGGCTCGACGTCCCATGATGCAATGCGACGACCTTCTTACCAGACGATTGGACTTACCCCATTACATCATGCGACGACCGACACACCCGATACTGTCGCTGAGATTTCTTGAGCATACCTTTTTCTTCTTTTCTTTTTTGTTGTATTTATTTTGCATTGAATAATTAAAATCAGGAGAATTTACAAAAGCGTGACTGTACATGCAATTTTAGTTTTAAAAAGAAGGATGTTGCGCCAAAAGCGGGACGTCTGGCTTTGCTGCTTGTAATGGCCTACTGTGCGGTTCGGGAGGCGGAGGGCAGGTCAAAATGGCGCTGCCCCGCGCCCTTTCTCGTGATGGAGCACGTGATCCCGGCCAGCGCCTCGAGTGGAAACTCCGCGTGATGGAGCGACCATTGACACGGAGGGAGAGACGAGAAGAGCGGGTGGCGGACTGGTGGGAATAGAGAGGGACGAGGAACTGGCAGTAAAGAGAGGGATGGAGGAGATTGGAGCGGAAAACGAGAAAGCAGTGTACAGAAAGGGAACAGGGATAAAAGACGGAAAATACGTGCTTTTTTGAGAAAAATCAAAGACTTAATATTAATAGAAATGCAGTTAATGTGGTCGAACTCAATAAATGAAAGTGAAAAACTTTTTTATTCATAGGTTGTTCCTTCATTCTTCTCTTCATGAAACAGGATTCTTACCAGGTATATACTGTTTTAAAGTATCTTTTAAACACAAATAAAGATTGCGTAAATCACTTTAACACTTTCTTATTGACATGAATTAGATATGTAAATAGAGGACATTAGGTTAGTTGAACAGAGCTTTGCAAAGAAATGAGATGCCAAATAATAAAAATAATGATAAAACATGACGAAACATATAATTTACTTAACGGAATTACCAAAATAAATACTGGGATCATAAATTATAAAAATTGTTGCCCTCGTGGATAGCTCATTGGTCAGCGTGCTCGCTTTTCATGGAACATCCCCGGATCGATTCCCGTTCGGGCAAGATTATAATGTGCGTTTTCCTTACGAAGTCTCAGTATATGTTGCTGTTTGACAAAGAGAAAGCTCACTTCTTAGGCTGAGAAGACCAGAACACGGCGTAGGGAGGCCTACGTGCTAGCCACACGTACCCCGTAACCCGTGGCTCAAGGCCGGTGCGCCGCACAGGCTTCATCAGAGTCTACAGCGCAAAAGTATACATACGCATACAAAAAAATCACCGCACAAATATAATATGTCGAAGTACTCGTGACAAGCAAATGGAAGTTAAGTACTGCTAACCATCCGTGCGTGAAGCGACTTCTCTGCTACCCGTGACGGGTAGGGGGGGAGAGAGAGAAAGGGTGATGAAATGAGGAGTACAGGACCACTGAGCGGAATGGCGGAAGCAAGGTATAGGGGTGGATCGGAAAACAACGGAGGGTTTCGCGCATCTCGGCCATCAGGGGGCCACCTGCTACGTTCTCGTGGCAGTGAGAGTGGAGTGGTGGTACGATTTCACGTGAGAAGGAACGTACGACTGAATTGAGAGTAGATGTGATTCAATATCACAGCACGTTGAAGAAGAAGGTTTAAGACAAAAAAGGAGAGAATCATTGTAGTTTATTATACGTCAGAGGTACTAATAAAGTAGCTGGTGATGAGAACAATAAATTTGATTAATTACAATAAAGTACAGGATGTTCATGGAGAAGTTTAGAAAAATCAATATAAAGTATTGAAACTAGAGCAAGGAAGAAAACTAGGAGCGAAAAAAGGCACTGAGGGCAATAGCAACTCAGGTGCATAGGATTCGATAATTGCAAAAAAACAATTTCCGATTTCCATCATAATTCCAATAAATCATTTCTGGAACACAAGTCCATGCTTTCGTTCTTAGATTCTAGATAGCCGAAATCCTAATCCAAGATGAGATTTTCTAATTCATTTCTTATATAATACCGATTAGAATAGTGCGAACAGAATTGACATTATTTGTAAAAGAAGTCAAGAAATAGTTGATTTTATTTTCAAAGTGATGTATCTCCACTTCAGTTTGTTTTTTAGTTTTACGGTTTAAAATATTTTTAAGACACGTATGCATCTTGATTCAAAATATTGTGTTAAAAATTGTGTGACGTTTTAATTTATACTTGAAAACCATTGATTCCCATCCAGAACTAAAGGGCTGAATGTATATTCTTTCTGTTCTTGAAAAAGTGTTTCATGGAAATTCGTCACTTCGGAAATAAGCTCATCAATTGGTTCTTGGAATGTTGTTTTTTTTAGAACTCCAAGTTTCGGAAATGCCGGCTTCCTTTCACCCTCAACTTCTCTTCCCTCGGCTCTGTGAATACCTGCGACGGCACATTGCCCAGAGAGCAAAAAAGCATCATATGTGCTCAGCTGCCGGTTTCACAAGGTCTGGAGCCATGTCGCGCGTCTGAAAGGAAAACGGATGAGAGCGGCCAGCCGCTATTAGCCTCTTCCATCGCCTTCCGCCTTCACTGGACCGCACTCTCCCCTACATCCCTCTTCGCAGTTTAAAGCCCATTCGACCGGTAGAGTTTAGCCCAGAGCCACCATTGCCGCTGACTGCAGCGCCTCTGACCTGCGGGTCCTAGAGTTAGTCCCCAAGGTGACGGATTTTGTACACTAGCTAGATAGCCAGAACGAATTATGCCGCTGAAGAAGAATTCGAGTGGCTCGCTGCTCTGATCGGTAGATTTCCGTGATATCTATCGACACCAGATGAATACTGGAGGCGTTCCCCTTACAAAAAGGGGCCATGGATCGAACGTGCTCTTTCTTTCCTCTTCCTTGTCATATCCTCACTCCTTACACACCATCCATGGACAACAACCGAGAGAGATAGCTCAGGGCATCAACTAATGTCACTGGAGTGCCTCAGATTCGGCCTCCTAGGTTCGAGTTCCGACTATGGCAGAATTATCGACACTAGCTTGAGAGCTAGGTCGAGTAATGTTGCTGTCCGGAGAATTCTAGCGGTCGGCTGCTGTGGTCGGTAGTTCTCCATGGTTTCTCCGATCAATACCAGACGAATGCCAAAGCAGTGCCATAGCAAACGGGCTATGGACCGCGCGCTATCTTTCCTTCCCTTCCTTGTCCTATCCTCACCCCTTACTTACAAACACTTACACTAAAATACTCAACACTAGAACACATGCCGGGAGACCAGTCGGGAGTCTAGTCTCGGCTGGGGCGAAGCCCCGCAGGTGGGAGATGCCTGGTTGAGGAAAACCCTGTTAGCTGACAGGTACCAAATCTCCCTATCCATCGGTGGAAGATCACTGCCCGAGGAATAATATTATCGGCAGAGCTAAGAGCACATCTCGTCTGGAACAGCTCCCCGCTAGAGGAAGATACTTAGAAAGGGAAATCTCCTGTACGCCAATGTGTAAGTGGACGCTGGTTCCCACCACACAATGGAGACTCTCCCGGGATAAAATATTTACTACACTAACGGGACTAATGACCATAATACCTGTTGTGCCCAAAAACATAATCAATTAAGCCCGCCGAAGTCCGTGGATTTTCCATTCACGAAAACACAATTCTCAGCATCGCCCGTCGAGCATCAGTTATATGATTGATGATGTTCCATTTTGATTTCTATGCGTATCAGAGGAAATAGATTTACTCCTAAATACCAGTGTTCCAGCGCAGGTGATCACAATAGTGCATTTCCTTTGCATTCTACTGTATGCAGGATGTTAAGGTGACCAAGAGGGATGATCAATAATAATAGATGGATGATTGTGAATGGGATTATGTTCAGATGTGAATCGTGGTTGTATAAGAATCCAAAGCTCCGCATCAAAAGCATGGTGAAAACGTCCACGTCATAGGCGGGATTCCAGCCCGCTGGCTTCGATGGATGATACTCAAAGCTGATGTGTCACCATAATTCAGATACTCACTGTAATAAAGTAATGTCAAAGTAGTTGAAGGAGTGTTAGTTGAAAATACACATGCAAGGATGACGCTTCAAAATTGAAAAAAAAGAAAAGAAAACAACAAAAAAAAACCCACGGAAATGAGTGACGAAACTTCGTCCTACAAAGTCGAATTTATCATTCATGGTTTGATAGCCGAGTTCATTTTATCTTTAATAACGGATGATCAATTTAAAGGGCAACAGTTTTTCTCTTGTTAACGTTGTTGCATTGGGTAAACTGCTGCCTGTTTGCTAGGTAAGAGAGGCAACAGATGGATACTAAATACCCTAAGAAAAAAATGTTGCGATAAGAAAGTAAAGATATTGTGGTTTGAAAAGTGAAATGAAAACTCGTTCAAATTCAAGTGGTCTTAAAGGGAAGAATACGTTTGCTTCTTCATAACTATACACACAACATTATTTAGTACGTACATATCACTATATTTGACACTCAAAATTCCTTCCCGATTCTGTTGTTTCCGATCCTCTTTTCACGCTACTTTATCATTCTTCATTGTCTGTAGCTGGATTCGATGGTGGGGCATGGATAGGAAATTGCCCTCTCCCCAAAATTAGGGAAAATAAACAAAAATATTTCAGTTTACTGTATGTTTTAAATAATTACAATTTATATTAGTGTTTCTAACATAGAATTATAAATATTTTATGTGAAACTCAAACTATTTTTTTAATTATATTTTCGTTAATTCGTTTTTTTCTAATATAAAACGCATTTTAAAGTAAGGCAGTTCTGACAAAAATAGAACTTGCTTCTCTAAAAGCAGAAATACCGCCACTGGTAGCTCTTATTACTTCTCTGTTATAAATTACAAACGCGATCTCGATGTCTCT
The DNA here is from genome assembly GCA_011170035.1 of Teleogryllus occipitalis. NCBI lineage: Eukaryota > Metazoa > Arthropoda > Insecta > Orthoptera > Gryllidae > Teleogryllus > Teleogryllus occipitalis. Next base: position 15,409 of record BLKR01006764.1, on the reverse strand, counting down.
CAAATTACATTTACATTCACTCATCACCATTTTCTATTGTCATCAATCGGGATCGAAAACAATAATATCAACTACAATACTCTCATAATGTTCCTCATTAGTTAACTATGTGCTCATCATTTCTTCTTTATTTTACTCTTTTCTCGATCTTTCTACAATTTCTCATTGCGCAATTAATCCATCCCTTCCTTGGCACAATTAATCCCTTCTTCATAAATTATATAATTATTATATTTATGTATTTTATTATTATTATAATTATGTATAATGATAATATATAATATATTTTATTATATATAATATATTATTTTTTCTTTTGCTCGCGAACAGGCCATCCTGGACCGCGGGCTCAGTATCATTTTATCACGTAGCAAGTTTTGCATGTAGCTAATCAGGGGTATCAGCATGAGGCTGAATCCGATTTTTATATCCCATGGTGGTTAGTCCTGGGGTGATGGAGGATGGAATGATGATAATGAAGGATGAATGGAACGCACACATACACAAACACACCCATGCCCTAGGCGGAACTCGAACCTGCCAACCTTTCGTCCGAGATTGCTTCGACACTACTGCCTTAGCGATCTCGGCTATCCGGACTGGCAATATGTTATAATATTATATAAAATTATGTTATATCACAATTGGTATATTGTTTTATTTTCTTAGATTTTTCAATGAATATGCTTTCCTTTACTTTGCTAAAGAATCATAAATTCTGAAGATTATTATTATTATTATTATTATTATTATTATTATTATTATTATTATTATTATTATTATTATTACTATGAAATAATAAAATGCTTCCCAAAATATAAAAACATTTTCTAGACTTTGGAATACAAAACTTTGAGCAACATTGTATCCACCATTGTCACCCTCACCATCACATTTTCATCTTCTCCACTGTCTGATCCATTCGAATTCTTTACTGTTGCATTCGACAGCTTTCAGAACCGCCATCGTCAGCTTGAGCGTCGCCGCTCGCCAGGCTGGCGCAGCTCGCAGCCACCGCCGCAGCCGGCGTCCCATGGGACCTGCCGTCCTTTTGCTTGCCTCTCAACCTCCGCTCCCTCCCGCCCCGCTACGCCCCGCCTATGATTACGTGGAGCTTTATGGAGGCCGGGGACGCTGTTATAGGACCCACTCTGCCGCGCGATAAAAAAGAACGGCAGCGACTTAGGTGAGAAAATAAAACCGGAATAGAAAATGTGCAATAATATCGAAGAGGTGACAACGGTGTGGGAGGAGTATCTGCCACCCCCCACCTCCCCTCAGCCTTGCTTCAACCCCCTCCCCTCTCTGCCACATCCCGCCTAGCGAGTGTGTCCATTTCGCCCCGTCATCCCCTCCACCCACACTCTTTCATTCTTTTCCTACCCGGGCCTCGTCCTCTTTCACCAACCCGCCCGGACTCGCCCTTCCTGTCCCGCCCCTCCCATTGAGCAAGCCCTCTCCAATTCTCCCCATCATCTTCCAGCCTCTCTATTCCCCCATTCTCTTCCTCCCACGAGCCAAATCCTCCTCCACCACCCTGCCCCGCCGCATACTCCACCCAGCAGCGAGTCCTCTCCATTTCGTGCCATCACCTCCCCGCCCCATCATTCCCTCGTTCTTTTCCTAACCTACGCCTTTTCCTTCCCTGCCCGCCCCATCTCACCCTACCTGTCTCGCCCCAACCACACAGCGAGTCCTACCCATTTCGGCTCATCACCACCCCCCAAGTCTCCTATTCTCTTTTCCTCCTGTCCTACCCCGCCCCACGTCGCCCATCCCTGGGTTGCACCACCCACCAAACGAGTTCTCTTCATTTCGCCCTACCATTTCCTCCCTCCCAATCCCCCATTCTCTTCCTTGTGCCAAATCCTCCTTTCCTGCCCCGCCCCGCCTCCTCTCCTTGTGTCACCCCCTCCCCATCCAGTGAGTCGTCTCCATTTTGTCCCATCATCTCCCCTCCACCCCACTCCGTTCTCTTCATACCCCGCATCTAATTCTCCTTCACTACCCCGCCCTGTCGTGCCTTCCTTGCGTCGAGCCTCCCGCCCAGCTAGTTTTTTCCACTCCACCCCGTCACCCCCCCCCACTTCCCTCTTTCTCACTTCCTAGTCCTCCTCCTCCACGCCGCTCCGTCACGTTCGTCTCACCCCCGCCAGCCGCAGCGTGCCTCATTCCGCCCAAGCACCCCCCCCCCGCCGCAACCCCCTTCCGCCCCGCCCGTTCGGTCCGGTACCGCGTTTGCCCACGCCGGTATTTTATTGGTTTTTCTCCTGAGCCGAAGGGCTTCCGCAGTGAAGAAAGCCCCACGAGGGAAGGCGGAGGGGTGGTCGCCATAGAAGCAAAGCAAGTTGCGAACGAGGAGATAAAAAAACACACCAGGAAGAAGCGATTTGGTAGAAGGCAAGGAAACAAGACAGTAAAACGAAGAGTGAAGCCGGCATAAAATGAGTAATAAGATGTTCAGAATCGAAGAACAAAGGGAGAAGAGCGTGTTTTTTCACATTTTTTCAAGAAACGATTGGCGTTTCGTAAGGGTTCATCAATTGGTGGAGTGTGTACGAGAACAAGTAACGAAAGTAAAAGCGTAACTTGTGTGTAATGGACTTTGAGAAAGTGTTTTGAAAGGTTGGAAGAAGTTCATTACAGGTTTTTTTTTCTCAGACTGCAATAAATCATGCTAGGTATCAAACGACTCCATCCCAAACAATACACAATAAATATTCCGTCAATTCAACTTTATGTTCGCATATGCTCTACGTCAGAAAGTTAATCCTGAAAATAAATATTCAATGCGCTTTCAGAAATGCACTGCGTAGATTGAACCGTGAGCACGACGGCAATTTTCGTTTACGCCGCCATGAATGTCTTCGCAACATCGCTGAATGTCTTCCCGCGCAAGAAGACGGATGAGCTTGGCTCACGCCCAAGTGTTCGCGTCGCGCCTTATGAAAAGCGCAGCGGGGGCGCCACCCTCCCCCTGGCGAGATTGATCAAGACAAGGAAGTGGCATCGGCTCACGAAAGTCTACATTCACCCCGCGACCCAATTTCGGGCTCGTTCATTCGCCTTAATCCCGAAAGCTCGCTTTTGAAACGCTGGCACGGTCACCGACGACTCGGAGTTTGAACGGTTTTCTTTCTGTCATCTTTTGAGCCTCTATTGATGATTCGGGGGTTGTTGTGTTACACGTTTCTCGTTATGTTGCAGTGGTGAAGGTATACGGGTGTTTCAGAATAAATGTTAAAAAAAATTCTAAGGCACGAAGAGAGATCCGGGAGTCCGGTCGGGGACTTAGAACTTGTCCTGGTTGCGGCGGTGCTCCGCTGGTGGAAGATACTTGGATGGGGAAAACCCCGCTAGTCAACGGTGGGTCGGCGCCAGATCTCACTATGCAGTGAGAGAAGATCACCGCCACCTCCTGATGAAAAAATGCACGACACTTGTGGGACGAATGGCGTCAGCAGTTGACACGCCTGGAACCACTAATCAAGCAATCAAAAACGAAGAGGTTTCGAAATTGTTCTCTTTCTCTCAAAAAAAAGTATGGTGATAAACTTCATATCACGAAGTTATGCGTAAGACATTTCTAGCTGATAGGCAACATCTCGTAAAATGTATGTAATCTGGTTATTTCCCTCAGAACGTGACTTATTAAAATGGATGAAAAATACTGCAATGAAAGTGAAATTGTAACACTATTAATAGAACTAATGAATGCAAATGATTTTATGTTTTCCAGTAGTCAGATTGTTCGGAGAGCCTCGATGCCAAAATCGTATCAAAATCCCAAAAACTGTTAGGATAACAAAGAGGAAAGTTGGAGATTAAAGGAATGACGAAATAAAATAAGTTATTGCGTCAGGTTTCGAGACGCCTTTCAAAAGTTTCAGGGACGCCACGCTCTCCTTACCTCGCTCCTTACCACGCTCTCCTTACTTTTTTGCATGCCTATGGAACTTACTTTTGCAAGTGTACATTTATCTTAATGATTCATTGAGAGAGTTTTGAAACAGGAACCTCCTTTGCGGCGGTAACTGTGTCAGGATTGAATAAGATCTTTTCAGTAAACGCAGGAGACCTGTTATTCTTAAAAAAATCACTGGAAAATAATCGAGGTGTAATACATCGCACTATTACACACATTATTTATTTATTTATTCAGTTTCCTTGTTTATCATCTCTGACTCTCATGCACTTGCTGCATCTGCAGACACTCGTAATAATCCATGTGCATCACAATCTGAACTTCACTATCTTTGAACTTTTTTGGAATTCACTGGGATATATTGTTAGTGTAACTATAGTTCACCATTCTCTCGCGGTAGTAAGTAACTTAATTAATAAAGGGCAGGATAAGGAATAATGGACAAAATCAATAGCTGATTTGTCTTTGCAGATAGATTTCATTACATAGGAGTGAATATTTTATCAATTCTTGCCAAAAATGCTCGTTTCCATTTGTATTCATAATTCAAGTTGTAGATCTATGCGGATTAGAGCAAGGGTCTCAAACCGTGGGCGCGACCCTCAGGTGAGGCGCAATGGCTGCAGAAGGTCGACGCAAGACATTTTGAAAAATCAATATAGTATTTATTAGTAAATTATTAAGAAAACATCAAGACTATAATATTTTATTTTTAAACGTATTGAATTAAAGACATAAAAATGTTAGGTATTATACGTTTTTTAATTTTTTTTAAACGTTCGCTAATAATCATATATTTGTTCGTAAATTATGTTTTATTTTATTTTAATTTCGATTTTCAATGTTTTTAAACTATAAAAATAAATGAAATGCAATTGATTTGTTTGAATTTTACTTGCTTTTCATGAAAAAATTGCAAACGGGTATATTGTAACAAAATGTATGTAATATATGATACAATACATTATAAAGGGCGCGGTCGTGTGGTACACCAAGGTGGGGGACGGGCCCGCGAGCTGAAAAGTTCGAGAACCTCTGGATTAGAGGATATATCTCACAATTTAAGAAAACAAGCACAAAATACACGTATCCCTAGAATGTCACAGACATTTTTAACTGCTTTTGACGATACGTAGTGAAGTAAACATCGGGGCTAGCCGTGCGGCGTGTCGGTGTCTGCTGGCGCTTGTCCAAGGGCCGCGAGTTAATCCGGCAAATGGCGCCAACCTGAGCAACAAGTCGCCGTCGGCGCGCATGACCGTTGCTCCGTCTGAGGCGCTAGCGACGCGGGTTCCTGTCTGCGCGCACTGGGAAGGAACTGAGCCCGGGCAGCTGGGACGCGGAGGATGGCGTTGCTTCAAACACAAGGTGGCTGTGCGGCAGGTGGCGGTTCACATCAATAGATCCTAGCGGCACTGACCGGAAAGTTCTAGGGTTTGTGTGACGACACTGCCGGATTCTGTGAACTAACTAGATGGCTGGATTGAATTCAATCACGCTCTAGAGGAGGTTTCTAGAGTTCGGCTGCTCTGATCGGTAGTTTTCCGCGGTTACTCAGATCAGTATCGGATGATAGTCGGGGAAGTACCTTAACAAAGGACAGACGCGTGCGGTCTTTTTTTCACCGTTCTTGTCCCATCCATACAAACATGCACGCACTACACTACCACTCATGTCAGTATACCAGTCGGGAGCTTTGAGGTTGTACCGGCTGAGGCATTGCCTTACTGTCATAATAATACCTGGAGGCGAAAACGTCTCAAGCCAAGTTGTAGATAGGCACAGATATCACGTTTTAGCGGTCGAGAAACATCGACACTTTCCGGGATATACCAGACTTTCCGGAATTAAAGACCATAATAGTTGATAGTATGTTCGGAAGCATTAAATAATCAATTGGGACATGTACCGTGCGTGGCAGGCTTGAAAAAGATAATGCATCTCCTATAAACTTACTGAATGACTTGTACAATAGATCTAGCACACATGAGTGTGACGTGTAAGAGTAGATAAGGGCTTTTAGCAGCGCGATTATTGGTCAATGCTACCGTATGCCTTTGTTCATCGGAGTGTGCGCGATTAGTTTGAACACGAAATAGTAAGTGAGTGGATACGTCTATTGCATGTATGGACATTGCTAAACTACAGAACACACGGTTAACACAAAATTAACAGTTAATATGAGAAAATTAGTTGTATGATTTCAAATATCGTCAATCCTCCACGGATAACCAGCAGCCACTGGGTAGATACCGCCCAATATGGGCCAATTAATGAGTAAGGCAATAACTTTGAATATGATGAAAATATTTCTTCATGAATTCAATACAAAACTTTAATATTATTACATGTACATATTTTCAACTTAGCTTTGAAGTAAAATGGCTCTTATAAATAATATTACAAATGTGTAATTAATATTCACGTTAGGGTTTCGAATTCTTACTGACTGATTTTGTAAAATTAAATTAAATAGATCTTGATCGTATACGAGTTTATGAGATATACTCCAATACAATGTATTCTGTTTTGTTGTGCTGGGCATTGCTTCATCTTCAAGTAAAAATGTGCTCAGGACTGATTTATCTACAAGATAAATATTGTACCCCTTTAATACTATTGGTTTTGCATGCGGTCTCTTCACTGCATCGGCTTGTCTGTTGGAACCTGTGGATGTGGCACCGTCGCAAATATGTACTCTGTGCCTAGCGCGGTTCCTTTAAATGCGAATCAATCTTTAGGGAAGTGAAAAAAAAGTGATGAACATTTCCAACAAAACGCTTGTAAGTTAAAACACAATCGATTTTCGTTACCTGCAGTTTTTCGAAAATAAAAGCATTACTACCATATCACTCATGATGACCTACTTGTACGCAATATCTAACGTATGAAGTTCCTCGTTGTTTTTTGTTCTGATCCTCAAATTTTAGCGTTTATTTTTTGATCAGATTCGTTTTCAATGAAATAGATCATCTATAATAATGATCAAAATTTCACGAACAAGTGCTTTTCAAGTAACATTTCATGACGTTCCATATTCATCCAACATTAATTTAAAAGTTTGCGGCCAATCAAACCATATATATATATACATATATATATATATATATATATATATATATATATATATATATATATATATTGTGACGTTCGTGGCCTGGCCACTAACTCACACGGCACCCACGCATCTTAGATTGTGGAAGGAGTGAATAAATAACATCGCAAGAGCAGCACGGAAGAGAAAAGGCGCAACCTGGAGGTGGCGGCCAGAAGCAGCGGCGGGGTAATTTCAACGGAGGGGCGGCGCGGCATAGGGGTTCTATGACGTCAGGGCCGCATTTATACGGCGGAGCGGCGAAAAGCTGCCCTCTTCTCGATCTAGACGGCGACGTGCGAGATACTAGTTCTTCTTGGTTCAGACGGCGACGTGCGAGGTACTATTCTTCTAGAGCTAGACGGCGACGAGCGAGGTATTCTTCTGTAGTAAAGACGCGGAGTTGTAGACATTATCACGAGTAATAGTGGAGGAGAACGTTGCAATATTGAGGCGGCGAGAAGTAGCAAGTTAACATTATAACGAGGCCGCATAAAGTAAAGTAAACGTGATTGTGAACAATATCATAGTCAACGCCCTGGTGGGAGCGACACGTGCTGTAACACACGCGAGGGACGGAGCAGTACGCGTGCATGTGTCCTGGATCTGGTGGCGAGAGCTTAGAAGACTGGTACGAAAATCTGGTAACGGATTGCGGAGACGGCTTCGAGGTCATCGGGAGACGCGAGTGGCAGCGCGGCTGGCAGGTGTGCAGCTACTTCGACGCGACGGCGGTGCGTAACCCGGGGCCTTGGGCGGCGGCAAAGGTAATTTGTAACTGAGTAAACCAGAGTGGGAGACCGTATTTTGGAAGGAGTGAAATGAAGAACCAGACCATTAAAACTTTGTAAAATCAACTGAGATTTGTATCACGACAGCATAAATTTACCTTGTACAGCGGTAATACTTGCAATAGAACTCGATCTAGAAACTGTGTGAATTTTTATTAGAGTTCCTCATTTTATTGTATAAAATTTTCTAACGAGGAAATACTTAATGTAAAGTAGCAATAAGATCTTGAATAACGAGTGATTGTGTTTAATCCCAGGAGTATGGGAAAATTTAGTTTCAATTAAGTTCATAACTTAGGAAAACCGTGCACGGGTGATAGGAGAATCAGACTCGACATAGCGAGCACATTGTTAAGTAAATTTTTGTGTTGTGTTGTAAATTTGATTTAATTCTGAACTTGAATGTTAAGTGTGAACAATTTCTCATGCCATATTACAGAATATACTGTTATTTTATCTAATTTTGTGTCTGGGTGTGTAACTTTCTCATACCCCAAAAGATCCTGCCCCCCGAGATATCAAGCTCGAAAGAGCATTCTATCAGGGCGTTTCCACAAGAGGAGGCATTACAATATATATATATATATATATATATATATATATATATATATAATACACACATATACTGAATACCGTCCGCCCCCGCCCCCCAGGGACAGGCAGCCGGTCGACCGCGGCCAGCAGCCGACCAACCTTCGAAGTTATTCAAAAACCTTCGAAGTTATTCAAAAACCTTTCGAAGTTATTCAAAAACCTTAGAGAAAGAAAAGAAAATCGCGGAGGAACGTCATTTAAAATATATTCTTAATGCGGATGGCAATGATTGGTCGGAATTTTTTTAATTATGTTCGTAGAAGGAAGGGAAACAAAGACGAAATTCCAGTTCTTCGTATTAATAGTTTGCCAATAACTGACAACAGAGAAAAAGCAAACGCTTTTAATGCATATTTCGCTTCGGTTTTTAAGCAGAAAACTGACTGTACACAGATACCAACGTTATCAGATAGAAATATATTTCAGGTCGATGTATGTACTCTACGGAAAAGAATAAAATTAATGAAAAGCGGAAAATCTCGAGGCCCAGATTCTATTTCCACGGACATTATTAAATTAGGTGGAGAGGCTATTTTACCGTACCTAATTAGGTTATTTAATATTTCTATCAATAACGCCTGCGTACCGGAAGATTGGAAGTTAGCACTCGTAGTACCTGTTTTTAAAAGTGGCTATAAAACGGCACTTTGTAACTATAGGCCGATAAGTCTCACGTCAGTCGTAACTCATGGAACAACCAATTACTAACTACATCCGGAAAGAATGGGAGGGCAAGGAATGGCTTTATCAAGGTCAGCACGGCTTCTGAAACGGGTTTTCCTGCGAGAGTCAGCTTGTCTCACTTCTACAAGATCTAACCGACGAAATTGATAAAGGTGGAAGGGTAGACGCAATAGAAATAGATTTTGCCAACGCTTTTGATGTTGTTCCTCACGATCGTCTTGTAAATAAATTAATAGATTCGGGTATAGACACTAGGGTGGTGGCTTGGATAAATGAACTATTACGTGATAGGAAACAGCAGGTTCGAATCGGAAGATATCTATCAACCTCCGTAAGTGTTACGTCAGGGATTCCACAAGGAAGTGTCATTGGGCCTCTCATGTTTCTCGCCTTCGTGAATGACTTGCCAAAAAATTTAGCTTCAAACGTAAGACTCTTTGCTGATGACTGTATCATCTATCGGGTTATCAAATCAGAGGAGGACGTGTATATTTTGCAGCGAGACACAGACAAATTACACTCCTGGGCAAAAACAAATGGCATGGAAATAAATAGTTCCAAAAGTAAAGCCATCACGTTTGGTAGGGGTCGAAGTTATGGTGAAACTGTGTACAAATTGAACAACAAAGTCATACCTACAGTCACATCTTGCAAATATTTAGGAATTCAATTAGATAGTAAATTGAGCTGGGAAAATCAAGTAAATTTCGTTGTGGGAAAAGCCTGGAGATCTCTACATTTCGTTATGCGGATCCTAAAGAAGAGTACAGTGAGAGGTAAAGAATTAGCTTATATGTCACTAGTCCGACCCGTATTAGAATATGGTGCGGTATGTTGGGACCCGTACAGAATATCGCAGCAAGGTAATCTAGAAAAGGTCCAGCGCAGAGCATCGAAATTTACTTTCAGGGGATCAAAAAATAGAGGTGCATGGGAATCACTCGAAAAGAGGCGGATGAAGCTGCGACTCTATGCTATGTACAAAGCATACACAGGCTATCCTGCTTGGAATGAAATACACCGTCGTTTAGGAAAACCTTCATACTTCGGTAGAACGGATCACATGCATAAAATTAAGACAAGAAAACAGAAAACGGATGTCGGGAAATTTTCATTTACAAACCGAACAATTAGAGACTGGAACAGTTTGCCTGCGACTATCTTAGAACCCTTTCCTCAAAGCTTGAGCAAGTTTAAAAATAAATTAGTTTTCTAGTTAATTATATATTTGGTTATATGTATCAATGTTGTTTCTACTGTTAAATTAGTAGTATATCCTACAAAGTAAGTTGTTTAATTGTTAGTATAAATATCAGTTGTAGAAGTATTGTTAATATTACCTTTATTACTATTGTTATCATTTTATTATTATTCATTTAGTGCAGTGCAGTGCAGTGCAGTGCAGTGGAGTGTAGTGCAGCGCAGTGTAGTGTTATGAAGTGAAGTGGAGGGAAGGGAATGCAAAAGAAATGCGTCACAGTTAAGTGTTGTGCAGTGAAGTGAAGTGGAGTAAGGTTTGCGTGGTGATGTTATGTACTATTTATTATTATCTTAATTAACTACTTTTTTTGTAACTTTTTCTTAGTGAATCTAAGTTTAATGCATGTAAGGTTAAGATATTCTGCCACCAAGTTACTACACTTAATTGCAGAATTAACAATAAATCTAAAATCTAACGCCACCGCCCTTTGTCGCCTCGGCCACTTGACAAAGCGAACAAGGATTTACGACTCCGCAGAAATCTGTTGTAACTCAGCTTGCATGCTTGAGGTGACGAGTGCGTGCCACGTCGCACAGCCCACGAAATGCCCAAAGGGGCAACGTTTTATTTCACTTAAGACAGACCCACCCCGCCCAGCGTCAGCGTTCAAAAAATAAACGTAGTATTATGTAGACGCGGAGTAACGGAGCACCGCCCCTTTGGCAAGTGCGCGAGGCATCATGCCGTGAAACGCTACGCGATTCGCCATGCACGCACATGCGAAGGAGCAACCGATCGACCCTTTCAAAACATCGCAGGGGCTAGCGATTCGCTATGCGCACATGCGCGCCGGCCAAGGGTTATCTGGCCAGTAAATAATTTTACAAAGATAGAGGCCAGCTGCTCTGCATTCCTCCGACCGCGGCGTACCCATCCCGCAGGGACCGGGCAGCGAACTTTCACGCGAAAAATGCAACGGAAATTTCTTATTTGTCACAAGAAATCGTAAGCAATTGGCCCGAGTACCGCCCCCGCCACCACTCTCAATGGCTAATGCTAAACGAATCACTGTAAAGCATTCTGATCAGAGGAGGGAGATTGAAGCCTTCGTCTGGACGCGCGCGAGGTCTCAATATCACTTATCTGATTCACATCATTTTGGCTTCTACACATGATTTGGCTTGACTTCATTAGTCAGATTTGCATCTTTCAACTTACAACGTCGGAATTGTAACTTCAGTGTAACACTCTGAAAATTACTACGATTTTAATCTTTCAACTCGCCACTTCAATATTGCCATTCCGATCTCGGACTCGCAGCTCGAGGCATTTTACGCTTACGAGCTTGCATAAGTTAGGATTTCTGACTTGTGCCTTGAACGTGGGACCACTGAGCCATAACAAGTGAGACCACTAATGCATTAAGAAGACAATTATTATTTTCATCTAGGCAATCAACTTGAGTTGGAAACAACCGGCAGTTATCGTGTGTACGTCTGCGACGCCAAAACATCACTGTGGGCTCGACGGTAGCGCGCTGTCGTCTGTCAATCCACCTGGCTGCAGAACGGGGGAACTGGATCTGCGCTGCTGTGCTGACTGGGTCACTACCGCTGTGCTGAGGAAAGCTGACCGCCGACATCCCGCCGTGAAGACGAAGTCATCACGTCGGTACCATAAGATAAGGTGTAAATGACATGTAATCGAGTGACGCTCAGCTTATTTTCCCTCCGAGGTGCGGAAGAACTCTAATAAACGAAGCTGGGAGCGTGAATGCCGATAATCTGGCATGTTATTACAGCGGCTAATTGTATTTGTTTGCTAGTTTAAATAATTTAATTAAAATAGGAAGCCGCCGTCAAATTACTAAAAGGTAGCACCTAAAAGGTGCTAACCTTGGGCTTCGCACTCACTATGATATTGAACACAAAAAAAATATACGTGGCATTCACGTTACTTAATTCATACCCCTTCACATGCCACAAAAGCAATTACTTGAAAACATAATACAACAAATTGATCTTTCTGGATAATATTAACTGTACAACATAAAAATTCTGAATCATTAATGTAAAATTGTACAAGGTAAGCCTCTTTAAATGAATCTACTGGCACGTGCAGTACATGGCCTGGAAACTGCCACTCACACAGTTCGAAATACTTCTCCCTCCTATTTTAGACGTTTCACCCACTTTTTAACACTGATTGTTGTGTATTTACCACTATCCTCTTTCCCAGCTGAACGCTGCATAAACGTTGCCAATTCCTTTACCTCAACTCCGCGTCGCTCGCCTGTAGGTAACCTTTGGGATTTTCTGCCGCCAGTCCCGCCGTCTGCCGCCACGTCTTCGCGTGCTGTGCTGCGACGAAAGCAGTTCCTTCCGCTCGAACGCCGCCAAGCCTCCAATTTCCACACCTTTCTCTCGTTCTGAACCCGTACTATCCTCGCTCTGGACCAAGCCCTTCTCGCCTACGCTTCTTTCTTCCTGGGGTCGTCCGTCTTCCACTGCCTCGTACACGTTCGTTCGCGCTTCCAGCATCGAAATGATTAATGTTGCAAGAGTTATGCTCTAATACTCGGCCGACTTACCACACTTTAGGCATGCATGGTCTCAGCGTGCAATGTGAGATGCTGGATTTAATTAATGTCCTTCTGCGCGAATTTTACAACTTTTGAAGTTATTTCGACGTCAAACAGTTATTTTGCTTGCTCTCCGAATTATTGTGACCGCAACGGATGCTTTTGCACTATATTCCCTAATCACTTCACTTTTCTAAGATACGCTTTCCGAGCTAGCTTTTAACTATCAAGTTAAAGTAAACTCCTATACTATCTATTTGTACTCGCCGTTACTGTTGTAGCAAAAGAGCTTCCTGTGGTCACCGTGGCAGTCGCCGTAAAAGAGAGTTCCTCCGATCGCCGCCGCAGTTGTCGTAAAAGAGAGTTCCTCCGATGCGTGCCGCGATACTTATGTTACTCGCGCCTGGGGAAATGTTGGAGGGGTGCATATTCTCCTCCTTTCGTAACCTCTCGGAAGAAACATTACCCACTAGTTCGGGCGTCGCAGTTTGAAAAGCTGTGGGCAGATGGCGCGTTTACCGGCCATCGCTCCGCCGCGTACCCTAGTCCTCTCTGTTAGTGAGCTTCTTTACATGGCTGAAGGTGGCGTTATGGGGTTGTCTAACCCCGTGACGTCAATATATATATATATATATATATATATATATATATATATATATATATATATATATATATGTGTGTGTGTGTGTGTGTGTGTGTGTGTGTGTGTGTGTGCTAGAAACTAAAAAAATATTATTAATCAGTTATTAGAATTGACAATAGGTTACGGGCGAATTACTTACATTCATTTGCGCTCATATTTTAAGCACTTACCTTGGAATTATAAAGAAGTGATCAATTCGGTGAATATTTGTATCGGCCAGTACGCAACAACTGATGTCACTACAGTTCGTGTAACCACAAAGTCCTACAGTTTGAGTCCCGAAGGTGGCAGGATTTTCGACTCTAGATAGATAGCTAGGTCGAGTTCAACCGCTGTCTGGAGGAGAACTCTCACTGGGTTACTTTGATTCGTAGTTTCCCGTGGTATCTCGGATTAAAACCAGGCGAAAGCCAGAGCGTTATCCTATAAAACAGGCCTCGGACTACGCTGGGTGCAGCCCTACTGGAGGAAGTACCTCAATGGAAAAAACTCCTAAGCCGACGTGTGAGTAGGCGTCTAATTTCATCATGTAGCAGGGGAAGAACACCGCCACTACCCGTGATGAAAAATACATTACACTAACGGGACTAATGACCATAGCAGTTGACGCACCAGGAAACACGAAATAATCAATTATTCCAATTTTCCTTGCCATTAGTGACTCAGCGCCGAAAAATGATGTTTTCGAAAGAGCACAACTATTGAAAATTAGGACATCTAGTTGACAATTAACCATTTGAACGCAATGAGTCTATGGGCTGAAGATAAATGTCTTTGCCAGAAAGGTATTAAGATGTATCGAAATTTGAGCATTCCAATGGTAAAGGCAATTGCTTTTCTCCGCTTCCACTCTCTCTGCCATCTGTGGCTGTCACGTTAGAGTAAGTGGATGAACATTTGTACTCCACCATTTCAACATGTAAAATCATAGTTACAAATATGAATAGAAAAGTAGCACCAAGAATATAGTTATTTCATGTTGATATTGGCAACATAAAAACATATTATTTAACTATTCTCCTCCCCACACAATGCCATTAGTCTGGATGTAATAGGTATAGCGTCGTCTTCACAACCACTTAATTATTTCCAACGCAGACGTAATCCTCGCAAGTACGACATCTGGAGCTTATAGGTTCTAGATGAACAAATCATCTTCGTCCCAAACAAGAGATTACCAGATTGCGACATTTGCTCCTCCACAACGACAAAGCCAAACTCCTCCTTCCTGCCACCACCGGCGACGCCAGTGCTGCGGGGGGCTTGTGGGAGGGGCGGGAGACGGCGGGTGGGTGGGGTGGATGGGCCTTTGTGCGTTTGAGGCCGCTCTGCTGTGTCTAAACACGCGCGCATTGTTTGCCTTGCAGACGCAGCAGCGGCGCAGGCGGGCGAGCGTGTAAAGGGAGTCCGCGCCGCTAAGTCAGCCCTGGCGGCAGGAGAAGGAGACGTCAGGGGCTCAGAACGGCCCTTCGCGTATAAACGCCGCGTTCGCTCCTCCGGAAAGGACGGGTGGACATCTTTGCAATGGCGGTTTGTGCTATAATTTGTTGGTGGTTTTAGTTATGGACTATAAAACTGACATATTGAAATAGAACTCCAAACCAGCTAATGAAGATTAAACCTCAACTACGTATATAAAACTAGCGGAACCCAGTAGACGTTGTTCTGCTCTTTATCTCCCTCTTTCTCTCAGTCTGTCTGACTTTGTCTCTGTGTCCCTCTCATTCACATTAAGTTGCAGATTTTGCACCTCTCGGAGCAGGTGGGGTAATATAGAATATGGCTGGTTCAGCAAAAATGTAATAGAATGTTTAAGAAGATCCCATCATGTAGATTATGGTTTGAGAATCGTTTCTTACAACGCTTCTTTCTCAAAGTTTTAGCGTTTAGTTTTAA
>BLKR01006763.1:0-50512 GCA_011170035.1 Teleogryllus occipitalis | reverse complement strand
GCCTCCAATACATTGCACGCCGTAACAATACTATACGCCAATACACGCACAATACTTCGAGTTCTCGCGGATGAATCTAGCCTTCTTTTTTGTTTCGTAGCGAGGAGAACACATGCTCTCCCGAAGCCTTGAGATATTTCGTGAAACCATTTTTGAACAAAGTTGTCGGCTGTTTGGGAAAATTTCTTATGGATATGGGAACTTCTGGACCTTTTGACTAAAATTTATTTACAAAATATCATAAGATATCCAACTAAAATACGAATTGGATAATACAACGAGACTGAGATGTTGCGATAAGAATATCATACAACGTTTTATCCACTTTGTAAAATTCAAAAAAAAAAAATTCTCTTAAATTTAATTACTTATCCTAATAATGGTGACATACTGGTGTTGATAGAAGTTAATAGTGGATGATGAATTATTAAAACACTGTTGCCTAATAACTATCATTTACGACACTGATCTCAGTTTTGTAATGTTTGAGTGTGGATAAAGTAATAAATTCTAACAGTGGCCAAACCATTTATTTATTTTTATCGTTTACGAAATATATTATACTTCCCATATAACACTATCAAACAAAAACATCTTTCAAAAAATTAGAAAGGCCTCTCTGAGCGGGAGTGAATGATATTTAAATATATTTTATGGACCTGCACTGAATGAATCGTTAAGTGAAAATAATGTCAAAGCTGCAACAACTTTTACGATTCGATACGCTTTTATGGTTAGCAATATACACAGAACTGCATCGCGTTACATGCAACACTGGGTATTGTGAGTCGACAGAAAACAGATATTCCGTTCGGAAGACTATTTCCATGACTCATGAAAGAGGAATGAGTTTGTTATAACATAAGCTAACTCCATTTCCATAAGACATGGAACTTGCACAACCTACACCCTGGATGATATTCATAAACTTTATCTTTTCGTCTCACGTGGTGATGGTATAAAGGTAGTTCTGCATATTCAACAAAGCAGTAAAATAATATTTCAGTTGTATTTTAAATTTATTTAGTTTGGGAAACTAACATTATTTTCTATGCATATTGCTATCTATTCGTATCAACACCAAGATTGTTTGCCATACTGCACTCGTACGAATAATAGGTCATGTGTTGAAGGGAAAAAACCTACACAATATAATCTTAAGATACACATGCCTATTGATAATATATATACTTAATAGGACAAAGCTGTAAAGTTTATGAAATAAACGTTCTTTGGAAAGGAGAATATTCTCTTCTCGTGAAATACTAAATGAACAGTGCTTCTTTAAAATCAACAAAATGTAATACGGTCATAGACTTCGTTTTGATCGACGCGACGTAGTAGCTTATATTGCCAGAATCGTTGTTTGCTGTCAATACACACAGTCATGAATATTGCAGCTAGTGCTGCTACATAATGACACAGACTTTCTCGTACTAGTTAGTTTTCTAATTTCATTCGTCTGAGCTAGCTGTACATTCTTTCTGCTGCCATCTATTGCTGTTCAAAGTATATCTTTTCAAACTTTTCTCAACTTTTTCTAATGATAGAACTGAAATTTTGATTTTAAGAATATTAAAGAAGATTAAATCCTCGACCTATAAAGAAAGTTCTTGGAAAATTTGTAAGTCGTTTTTAAGAAAATGGCTTTTAAGCGTTACTGTAAATGTGAAATTTGAAGCTCTATTTCACAGAAATCTTTTGAGTTTTAGAAAAAGTTAATTGGAAGTCATTTGAATCACTTTCACTCACAAATGCAATAATGTATACAATTTTTTAAACGCACGTTACCCTTATCAAAATGTGAGCTTGCAATTACAAAATTAGTTTAATTGAAAAATTCTGAAGTGTTTGTGTAATTAAAGGAATTCATGTATAATTATTGATTCCTGCTTAATGACGCAAACTGGAAAGTACAAACACAAAGTTTAGTAGTGGAATGTTTTGAAGACTTATGTTTCACAGTATACAATTCATCATTATCATCAAGGATAAGACAGATTGTTTCGTTGCCAAAAAGATCTACTCTCCATCTCCTTCTAGATCTACCTGCATCTCGTATTCCTTCGCATGTGTAGTGGAGGAGCTTATTTGGTAGTCTTTCACCAATCATCCGTTGGATATGATGGAACCATTTCTCTTTTCGCTCTTGAATTCTCATATTAATGTAGAAAATTTTCTTTTCTGAAGTTTTCGCTTTTTATGTGGTCTAGAAGCGTACATCCTGCAACAGAGCTTAGAAATCTCATTTCAACAGCCTCAATTTTCCTTCTGTCCGAGCGATTCATGCTCCAATTTTCGCAACCATATTCTAGTACAGAAACCGCCATCACCTTGTAAAATTTCATTTGTGTTCTTCCGTAATTTCTTCTTATGATTTCTTTGGATTGGAAATTAAACTTAGGTTCCATTATTATTAAATTATGAAATTCGTAGATGTATTCTTCATTTATAAACTGAAAGCACAATTATTACTGAGACTGGTTCTTTGCGCTCATATGAATAATAAATACGACGTAATTCCAACTGTCTCAGCTCGCAATCAGGAGAGTAAAGAATTTGAAGTGCGAATTATCAAGATCTACAAGCGAAGTTCAGAGATTTAAAATTTGATTGCTTTGAGAACACAACAGTGTAACCTATCGAAGCATTTTTCAAAACTTTTACTACCTACAAACTTTTAAAGATATAATTAAAATCTCACAACATTCTAATTTGCAAAGTATATTCCTTTGAAATACAAAAATATATTTTGGGGAAATAAATGAATATTAAATTGCATAGTAATGAGAGAGTATTGTACAGCTGCAGTGGAAAATTACAAATTTTCGTCAGAAAATATGTTGTTGTAGGGCCTCGATATCAAAAATAGCGGAGCTACTGTAGCTCAAACTTTCTCGCATTCACTAACTTTTGCAATTTTCAAATATTCAGAGAGTTCAAGGAAAATCAAATCAGCGCCATTTTTAAGCACCCCAAGCTTTGTCCACGTTATTATTGTCCATTTACAATGTTAATTTTTGCAATATTTTGCATTTCAACCACTTGATGCAAATACCATATTGAAGATGATATTTTTTCCTGAATCCAATCTGTTTTTCAAAGATATTGAAATAAAGTCATGAACATCTTTTGCAATTTTTTAAAAGACTGCGTTTACCGAAAATTGGAACAGCGCCGTTTTTGCGCCCTGTACAAAATCCGAAGAGGGAATGTAAAGAATAATATTAAACCTTTTTGAAAAAATAATTGTTAAAAAAAACTTAGACTTCAAGCAAAATTACGCCAAAACGACTCATAAAACGACTCATTTTTCGAAAAATTGTATATGATCTTATTCAATGAGCTTTCTTTGAAGAATAAATTATATTAGTAAAATTCTGTCTTGAATATCATAGGCGTAGGAAGACACCGAAAAAAGTTGAACTTTTACAATTTTCGAAAACTCAGGGATTCAACGAAAATGACACTTTGTTTTTTTAAGTGAGTTGTGTACTATCCGAGGATAATGATTGATCAAAACATTTGGTCCTATTTTTGCGATTTTTTTTAATTTGAGATTTTACGTAAAGAACCCTCAAAAATCAAAATAGCCGTTTCGAGTTTGCAAGACCTGGAAGAATAATTCTATTAGAAACATTCTTTGAAGAATAATTCGGTACATTTTTTTACAGATCTCAAGAATTTCATTTCTGTAGACTATAGCGCCTGTTTATTTTTCTCTCTCAGAGTCCAGCATTCACTTCCGAACAATAGAGACAGGGCAGCAATAATTTTATATATCTTCATTAAAATATCTTTGCGTACTTTATCTTTAAGAGTTTTCCGAATGGCTCCCCATATATTCTGGTATTTATGGTTTACATCCACTTCTGTAAAGAATGTTATGTTATAACCCAAATATTTAAAATGGCTAACTTGTTCCAGCTTCGTATTTTCAAAAGTTATTTTGGTGCGTGTAGGATTTTCCACAAATGCCATTGTTTTGGTCTTTGTTTTTAAAATATTTAGATTATATCATTTGCAAGTTGGGTTTAATTGATGAATAAGACCTCTGTAAGTCGTCCTGACTTTCTTGGATTATAATTTGATCATTAGCAAAAAGGAGTGTATTTAAGTACACTTCATTTTAAGCTTAATCACTAGGCTAATTTTGTTCTTCTATTAACGAATGACATCATCCAAGTATACGCTAAACAATGTTGGGGAAAGGCTACATCCTTAGCGAACAACTCGGTTTGTTTTAATTTCTTTTGAATATTTTCCTTCTAGTTGTAAGATAACGGAGGCATTCTGATACAGAGATTGAATGTTAATGATCAAGTGGAGTGGGTAGCCTCTTTTTTCCATAATTTCCCATAAAGTAGAGCGTTTTAATTTACCGAAACCTTTTTTCATAACCGAAGCTAAATGGGTCTCTACATCAAATTCCCTACTTTTTTCTAATAGTTGTCGTATGGTAAAAATATTATCTGTACAGGAGCGTCCTTTTCTAAAGCTATTTGTTCTTCTATTATTAAAATAACAGAGATATTAACAAGCCATTTATTTAAATTGTTGCATATATTTTATAGCATGTGGATAATAAACTAATACCTCTATAGTTGCCACAGTAACTTCTTTTCCCTTATTTAAATAAGGAAAATGTTTAGTTTTATCTAGGATAGTATAAAGGATAATTTCCAAAATTTATTCCATGCCAAATTAATTCGTTTTCAAATTTCTTCTACAAATCTGTTGTTAAACGAGATTTTCTGTTCTAGGAAAACAAATTTACTTACATACGTCATTTTTTCAACATTTACATTTATTTACATCTCTTAATGATTCGTCAGCATCATAATTGTAATAGCGTTTATGGTTAGGCCCACTGTTTTTCTGTGTTTGCATAAGACTCATCATTTTCTCAAGTTTCTTGGCCGATTTGGGGAATAAAACTGTGAACTGCAAAACGCATATGAGACAATTTCCTTCCATTGATTTGTGATCCCAAATTTGGTTTCCAAATTTAAATTCCGAAACACTTCTTCCAAGTCCGCAAAAAACAATGTGGGTGACATAGGATCTCCTCGTATAACTCCTCTTGATATTCTAAGTTTATATCCCACTTTTCTGTTTTCATTTTTGCATAGATGCTATTGTACATTTCAGTTAAAATGTTATTGTACTTGATTTGAATTCCTTGATGTTGCAGTGGTTAAAGGAAATGAAGGTGTTCAACATAATCGAATGCTTTGTTGTAGTAGACGAAGCCGATGTACAACTTTAAATTTAATTGTTTTGACTTTTTCTATTACTTGATTGATAGTGTGTAGGTCATCTATTGTCGAAAATCCTGATCTAAATCCAGTTTGTTCTACTGTATGCCTGCCTGTATGCTTATCGGCTGTATGCCTATCAGATGTATGCTAAAATACAATTAAAAAGTGGTGATAAAACAGCCCGTACATTCTCACATTATTTCTAACTGTAACTTAATATTTTAAAACATCTTGATGGCTCTGAAAGTGTAGTACTTCTTGGGTACAATGTTGATGCAAGACATATTGTGTGTGGACTAGAGCCTCTTTGTTAGGTAACTGTTCCGGTGTTCATCTGCAATTGTTCGTAGAAATCACGAAAAACTAACGAACAGCGCACCTGGCCACTAAAATTCAGCAGATAGTGGCAGAGTTCGTGTTAGCTATATCCCTAGGGTCGAAACCCCACTACTGTTCCGACGCGGTACCGAGGACCCTCAGGTCACAGACACTCCAGTGACAACAGTTATTGACCCAAAACATTGATTGATTGTTAGGCCGGGCGTGTCAACAGCTAAGGTAATTAATTCTGTAAGTGTAGTTCATTCTTTACTCGGAAGGTGGTGTGATCTTGTAACGTCGCAGGCTAGCTCTCTCATCCCTTTATGAAAGACGATCCCATATGACGACCATGACAACTGATTACCATGGTGCGATGTTAACATATTAAGAGTTGTTATTAGAGAATCATCATCTGTTTTCCACAAACTACATGCGGATGAAACTTGATATATGCCCTGTACAAACCTTAAGCTGTCCTTGTATATACAGTACAAATTAAATGTACACATATGAGATCCTGTCGTCTTTATTCATCACGACGCTACAATCTCGCACTAGATGGCGAGATCCCACGCAAACCTACCGTCGGCTAACGGAGTTTCTAAACCAGGTATCTCCCATAGCGGGGCACCATTCCAGCCGGGACAATCTCTATGCTCCCGACCTCTCTCCCAGTATTAGTGATAGTGTAGTGCATGTTAGTGTAAGTGGTGTAAATAAGGAGTGATGGTAGGACAAATAAGAGGAAGGAAAGATCGCGCGCGTTTAATTGGGTGCTTCTCCGGCATCCACCCGGCATTGGGTGCTTCTCCAGTGTTCGCAAAATCTAGCGATCAGAGCAGCCGGTCACTAGAATTCTCCTCCAGACAGCGATTGAAATCGACTTAACTGATAAGATAGTGTCGAAAATCCTGTCACCGTCGGGATTCGAACCTAGAACCTCCCGGTTAGAGGCACTGCAATGACATCAGTTGATGCTCTGAGCCACTTCTCCCGGTTTCACAAAAGAGTGAACCTGGGGTCACCTCCGAGGATAACCACGAGCCCGCGGTGTACCACAAGGGTCACTCGTAATACTTCAAATTTAATTCTATAACGACTCTGGTGCATCACGCGCAGATATTAAGGGCAGCGAATGGGGATTATTAAAGAAGGATGTTGATGCAGCAAAAGCTCACGGTATTTTTCGAGACACATTGATTGATTTTTTCGTGTTTCCGGGCGCGTCAACTGCTTAGGTCATTATTCCCGTTAGTGTAGTGCATGATTCTTTCTCGGTAGATGTTGGTGATCTTCCCCCACGGGATGGCAAGATTCAGCACCGACCTACCGTCGGCTAGTGGGGTTTCCCTCTAACCAGGACTCTCCCACCAGCGGGGCACCGCCCCAGCCGGCACAAGCTCTAAGCTCCCGACCGGTCTCCCGGAAGATGTGGTAGTGTAGTGCATGTTAGTGTGTGTGTGTGTAAGGGGAGAGGATAGGACAAGGAAGAGGAAGGACAGATCGCGCGCGGTCCGTGGCCCGTTTGGTAGGGTACTGCTCCGGCATTCGCCTGGTGTTGATCGGAGAAACCACGGAAAACTACCGATCAGAGCAGCAGGCCGCTAGTTTTCCTCCAGACAGCAACTGAATTCGACCTAGCTGAAAAGCTAGTATCGAAAATCCTGCCGCCGTCAGGACTCGAACCTACGACCTCCCGGTCAGAGACGCTCCAGTGACATCAGTTGATGCTCTGAGCTACCGCTCCCAGTTTCGAGACACAATAGCTGAATGCAGATCATTGGGTAGATAAGATATTTAACAAAAACAATACAACTTGTCTAATTTCGACAGAAATGTCACCCATATATTTTCTTTTTTACGGCTGTTTAGTTTGTCTGTCCTCTGATGCTCCTAACCGATCCAGCGCCTTCGTGACTGCGGCTCCGTCCGCTTGCGCCCTGCAGGAGGCCGTTTTCCGCCTATTATGCCACCTCGTGCGGGGGCGGGGTAGGGGCTGGGGCGGGGCGCGGCAATGGGCATCCGGTGTCCGCGCGCGGGCGGGGCGGGAGGGGGGAGGGGCGAAGTGCTTCTTAAGGAACGACGTGCCTCCGACGCGCTTTATGGGATTCCCCGGCGCGCGCTTCTTTTTTTTTTACAGTGGCGCCGCCGCCGCCACTGGGCGGAGTTAGAGTCGCGCCCATCATCGTAAACCGCGCGTTGCTCATCGAGGCGGCCGCCGCCGCGGCCGTTGGCGCGGACGCGAGGAGAGCGACGCCAGTGCGACGGGGGAGGGGGAGGGGATCATCCTGCTTGGAGGCGGGAAGGGGGGACGGTGCCGCACGAGACTGGTGAAGAGACCGAGAAGACGGAGGGAGAATCGGAAGATGTGGCTCAGGACATCAACTGACCGGGAGGTCCTAGGATGACGTCCTCACAGTGAGAAGATTTTCGACACTGGCGTTTGAGCTAGGTCGAATTCAGTCACTGTGTGGAGGATAATTGTAGCGACCGGCTGCTTTGATCGGTAGTTTTCCGTGATTTCTCCGATCAACACCAGGCGAATGCCGGAGTAGTACCCTAACAAACGGGCCACGCACCGTGTGCGATATTTCCTTCCTCTTCCTTGTCCTGCCCTATCATCTCCCCTTACACACACACACTTACACTAACATGCACTACACTACCACATATTCCGGGAGACCGGTCGTGAGCATAGGGTTTGTCCCGTCTGGGGCGGTGCCTTGCTGGTGGGAGAAACCTGGTAGAGGAAAACCCGCCAGCCGATGATCGCTCAGCGCGAGATCTCACCATTAAGATCAACATCTCTTCCCAATGAGATTCATTACACTTTTGGGACTAATGACCTTATAAATTGACGCACCCGCAATCACCAATCAATCAAAATCGGAAGGAGAGGGAAAGGAGAGATAACCGCGGACGCGATCAGAAAAGCTGGCATGGAGGGAACGGGGGTACACAGCAAGTGGGTGATAGGTTGCGGGAAAAGTCGTTAAAAATCTCACCTTGGTGGTTTGTAATCATTCGAAAATCGAAAATGGAACATCGGGGCTTTTCACGTAAAACAAAATTTTATTTTATTGAACAAAATTATTTAAACAAAGACAATCTCCATTTGGTTCTTAAAGAATCACCTTATTAACCGACATTAACATGACAAAATAACGTAATCCTACGTATTTAAGGGAATAGATGGACACAATTAGAAGGAATTCAACGTCACAAAGAAGAAAAGGTGAAAACGCAAAGTTGGCGAGGACTTAAATGAGCGGGCTTGAAACAGCACAGCAGCTTGAAAGAGTTTGATTGGGGGAGGGCATTGCATCAGCTCTCTGCCCAGGGATAATTACAAAAAATAAATACGCAAACCTGCGCACAAATAGTTACACAACGTGTAGAGTGAATAGTAGGAAAAGTGTATGAATACGCAAACAAGAAACAGGACAAAAATGGAGTAGAATTAAGTGAGTGCATCCAATTTGTTTTAATATCTTGAAACAAGAAGGTGAATGTAAAGAAAACATTTTGACAACATTCAAACATTTTAAAAAAGTAACACACCGTGTTGCGATCTTTATCAGAACACCTTTGTCAGTAAATGGTAAAATGTATTGCAAGCATTAACAAAATTAATGAATGTGAAGACAGGAAGCCATTTCGTAGATTAGTGAAAATATGGAGGATTATATAAGGTACTTACCCAGGATTAAATACAGAAAAAAATTAAAGTTCATGTGCGTCAAAATAAAAATGAATGGAAAACTTAACATCCGCGAACGTGTCCGTCTTAAAAAGTAAAAGATCGGAAGTACTTCTAAGTCATCAAATTGAAAATTGACTTTTTGATTCGACACAACTGAGTACCAATGGGCACTGCAGAGCTACAAGATACTTACAAGCTCTTAAAGAATCTTCTTATTAACCGACTCATATTGGTCAAGATCACTTTTCTTTCCCGGAAATTCAATTGCTTTATCGTAGAAGCGGTGGCAGGCTTTTCCACGAAGTCAGGAAGTAGTAACATTGAGACTTTAATAGCAAGATCCTTGTCCTGTATATTCATTTCTCGCACCTTTCAACACATTACAGATTAATACAACGTACAATGAATGTCAACTTTTTTCTTGTCCCGACACCGAAGAGTAAACATAAAAGAAGTCACAGAGAAAAGGAATTAGAAAAATTAGTCTCAATTTAGGTTTTTAAAATGAAAATATGCACAATTAATGATGAAATAAACTCTTTTAGGCGTTATTAAATTAAGGGGTTTTAGTTCAAATAAACATAAAACATGTTTATAAAACTACATTTAGTATAAGGCACCCAGGAAAATATAGAAAAGAAACTAGGTAAAATTTGAATTATAACAATATGAATATTATCTTTTATTTTATTTTAGAAGTATACATACATTTTGCGGCTCTCACACACCAACCAAACTTTATACATAAGGTCTCTATAGAAAGAGAATTAAACGGAGACGTGACGAATTGCACTTTGACTTTAAAAATATGAAGGATTTGTTTAAAAACACAGTTAAAATTAATCTCAAATGCTCCCCGCAACACTTTGCTGTATTTTTGAATATATATCGTTAAATAACATCTAGGGCGTTTTAGGACAATGAAAACTAAAATTTTGAGGCCAAATGCTGCAAGGAAACGTTCCATACACCATAATCTACATGGTACGACCTTTTTGAACATTCTATTAAATTTGTGTTGGTTCGACGCTTCTCGATTCCATCCCACTTATTCAGAGCGTGTAGAATCTGCAACTGTATGCAAAATTCAACTACTTACTTGATATTCTTCTGAATTACACGGGTGTACCTCTCTGCTCTTTAATAACACTAAATAACAATAGTTTGTATTGACAAGGGTGTAATTTATTGTTACCAATTACAAGAAGACATATAGAACAAGTGATAAGGATGAAGTGAGAATAGTCTCGAAGTGAGAATAAGAAGGTCTTGAAGAAAAAGATATATTACATGCTTAACATGGAAATAGAAAAATAGAGAAGAGAGTGGGTTTTTAACATGCGAGAGTTCTCGCTAGTCTAAAAATACGCTATTCTAAAAATATTGCGGTTAAAATTTGATTATTAACAACGGAATCATGTACAATTTTAAAATAAATAAATTTAAAATAAATGAAGTGTCAACTGCTATTTTAATTTTGATTCACGTTTGAGGTGAAACTAAAATTACAACGATAAAAAAAATTAAATCAAAGGAATATGAAATCATTTATACTCAAGAGAGTTTGAAGACAGAAAACAGATATATAAGAAAAAGTAAATAAAAATGTAGTCGGGTAATCTGTGCAAAATGAACTGAAGATTAGATACAGTATATTACAGAAACATGAAGCATTGCTCTACATGAGAACACGTACACTGGAGTCCCTCATGAATAAATTAAGTGTCAAAAATACAGCCAGTTAATAATCAATAAAACACAGAAAGGAGCACGAAGATGAGGCAAGAATAAAGATCTCATTTCGTGGTTTTCACGTGAGGCTCTTCTCAGAAAGCAGACGCCAAAGAAAAGATGAGAAAGTCACAAGAAAATTAGTTGGCGGTATTGTCCCCAGGTTTACGCGTCGCCGGGGCTTTGCTTCGGCCACCCCGCTGTAAAAAGCGCTGCGCTGTTACGCGAAGGCAAAGCCACAACACAGCGCAGGAGCTGGAACAAGTTCTAGGAAGAGCAGCTTCCCTAGGGAGGAAACATCCCGGGCGTACCCGACGCTCAGTCTCCGCTGCTGCGGACCCTCCCAGGATACTAGAGATATTGCACGGCGTAAAGCACCGTATTGATACGACATGAACCCACTCCTGAGACTCTGCAAATCCAGAACTGTGATGTTCTTGTTATGACCAAAAACCAGCAAAGAAATCTAGAAAAGGTTCAGCGTAGAGCATCAAAATTTACTTTCAGGGGTACAAAGAATAAAGAAGTATGGGAATCTTTCGAAAGAAGGAGAACGAAGTCGCGTTTCTATGCTTTGTATAAAACGTACAGTTTTGTGAGGGTGGAAAGTCATTCATTAGGGAAATCTACATATTTCGGCAGAGTGGATCACATACACAAAGTTCTGACAAGAATTCTTGAAAACAGACGTTGGGAAATATTCATTCGCGAATCGAACTACTAGAGACTGGAACGGTTTGCTTGATCCCTTTCCTCAAAGCCTGAGGAAATTTAAAAATAAATGAGATTCGTAGATGTTGATAAGTGTATTATATCATGAATATTATTAAATAACTAGTCTATGTAAAGTATGTTGTATTATTATTATTATTATTATTATTATTATTATTATTATTATTATTATTATTATTATTATTATTAATTTTGTGGAGTGGCGTGTAGTGCAGTGTGGTGAAGTGAAGTGAAGTGAAGTGTGATAAGGTGAAGTGCTATGAGAGCTTGCGCGGTGAAATGTTCATGTTAATTTGTAAAGTTTGTACATTTTGTAAACTTTTGTTTATTTACTAAGTTCTGTATTGTTAAGTTAGTGTATTCTGCCACCAAGTTCTCAAACTTATTTGCAGAATTAGTAATAAATCTAAATCTGAATCTAAATCTCAATCTAAAATCTAAAAAAGGAAACCAAGTTCGTAAAATGTTTTTTATTCACCACAATTATACACCAGAATACATCACGGACACTCTCAGTAAATCAGGATAACCAGGAGAACCAAAAGCAAGCCAGATCACCAATAACCAGAAGAGGTAAAAAAAAAAAAAAAAAAAAAAAAGGTCGCCAGAGTCCAAGAGAAAAGTCCGTAGGCTAGTTGCGCGGTCATCACTCGCATTCACATAAACACTGTCGCACAAATACTTCGCTATTCGCCGGGGCTGCTCCAAGTGCCTGTTGCTCCCGGAGAGGGCCGATTTATCCCCCCTCCGGGCTAAAGGTCCGCCGACTAGCCCGGCCACACGGGCGATGACGCGCTAGAGCGCGCCGACCGGAGCGTGACGGCTGCCTCTGCTCCGCTCGTGTCGTCCTCTCCTGAGCTCCGTCCATATTGCCCAGAGGCGCCGTCATCTCGCCGCTATGCTCCTGCGACAGGCCTTTCAAAGGCACGTGGGCGATCATTACAGTTATGATAGAGTTCTATCGGAAAAAGATCCTCCTCTAGAACTATCGTGTGTCTCTTATGTACGATACAGATCACGTGATCGTCATACATGGAATTTGCTCCCAACTGGCAGCAGTGTGTTCTGCTAGGTTGCCACACTCGCACGTTTTCTGGAACCCTCATCTTGCTAGAAGCGTAAAGAGTGCGTAAGTTTGTTATTTCAACGACAGTACTAATATATCCAATATGTAGCTCGTTTTTCGATGTAAAATAGCTTTTCATATACGAGAGAGAACATATCTCTTAATTAGATTTTGTCGGTAACGCTCGTCACTAACATTTATTCGTAATTCAACTAGTAAAGTAGTAGAGGTAGATTTTCCGGGACTCAATAAAACGTGCACGTAAAATAGTAAAATTCTGTATACACTTAATGCAACATCGTGTTGGTGACCATCCCCTAGACGAACAAATGCAAATTTAAAGTATATGGAATTATTGAAATTTAGCGTTTAGCGTTAGCAGTGCTCACCCAGTATAATAATTTATATGTATGCGTGGTCGGAAGCTATCGTTATAAAAACATGAAACATGTTCCATATTCTACGTTAAACTGCATGGAAAATGTCACATCCAGATTTTTTTCGAGAAAAAATGTATTTCAAGAATTGAGATTAAATGTCACTTGCAGGTGCACAATACAAACTGACTGCGGAGTCACAGCAGATGTCGACTCTTTCAATGGTGCTTCAATGTTGCGTGATTTTCCAAGTCGAGTAATTGGGTGTTAGAAAAAAATCCTATGCATACTGAGAACTTTAATAGTTCCTATATTTATTATTCAATCAATCTATTATACCTACTTAAGATGCAGTTTCAGAAATATGAATTTCAAATTTTTGACAGATTACTACAAAAATGTTCAAGTGAACAGACGATAGGACTCATGAGAAGAATTAAAAATTTATTGTCTATATTTTGTAGTTAAATATTTGGGATAAAATATTAATCATAACTAGAGCCAGATAGAGAGGGTGTTTTCAATTTGAAAAAGATGTGTGCGTAGTGCGTAGTGTTCACAGACGGGCGGTTAGACAGATGGACAAACAGACAGACGGACAGACGGACAGACGGACAGACGGACAGACGGACGGGCGGACGGACGGACGGACAGACGGACAGACGGACAGACGGACAGACGGACAGAGGGACAGACGGACAGACGGACAGACGGACAGACGGACAGACGGACAGACGGACAGACGGACAGACGGACAGACGGACAGACGGACAGACGGACAGACGGACAGACGGACAGACGGACAGACGGACAGACGGACAGACGGACAGACGGACGGGCGGACAGACGGACAGACGGACAGACGGACAGACGGACAGACGGACAGACGGACAGACGGACAGACGGACAGACGGACAGACGGACAGACGGACAGACGGACAGACGGACAGACGGACAGACGGACAGACGGACAGACGGACAGACAGACGGACAGACGGGAGACGGGACAGACGGACAGACGGGACAGACGGACAGACGGACAGACGGACAGACGGACAGACGGACAGACGGACAGACGGACAGACGGACAGACGGACAGACGGACAGACGGACAGACGGACAGACGGACAGACGGACGACAGACAGACAGACGGACAGACAGACGGACAGACAGACAGACGGACAGACAGACGGACAGACATACGGACAGAGACGGACAGACGAGAGACGGACAGAGACGGACAGAGACGGGCAGAGAGACAGAGACGGCAGAGACGGACAGAGACGGACAGAGACGGACAGAGACGGACAGAGACGGACAGAGACGGGACAGAGACGGACAGAGACGGACAGAGACGGACAGAGACGCACAGAGACGGACAGAGACGGACAGAGCCGGACAGAGACGGACAGAGACGGACAGAGACGGACAGAGACGGACAGAGACGGACAGAGACGGACAGACGGACTGGTGGACAGGCGGACAGGCGGACAGACGGACAGGCGGACAGACGGACAGACGGACGGAGGAGCGTTTTGGAAAAAAAACACTTTTTCGGTGTTATGGGACCCCAAAATGTGTATTTCCGTTGAAATCGCAAAATCGATTTTCCGCAGCATTACATAACTTTCTCTATACTACGTATATTACTCCGTATATACGTATGTACACGAGAAAGTAAAAATGGATATGTATTCATAGGAGCGGTGTGCGACTTGGTGCTCTTACGACTTCGAATAGAATTCTCGAGTGTCCATTTTCCGGTGATTTATCTGCGAAATATAGTAGCTATAGTCCTTTCTCGTCGTTAAGTCAGCAGGTTGTTTGTGCGGGCCATATTTACTGCTACTTCAATGTATCCAAAAATATCCTTTTACACTAGTACTTTACATTATGTAATACGCAAACCAAACAAACACACCCATTTTCTTGCTTGCCTCTCATTGTCGAGCTGAGACTTTCTCTAAGTGCTTTTTTATTTTTTCGTTTCATATTATTTTTCTCCCTACTTACATCACACAAATAGCATTTCTCATCACGTTGACTCCCTTACTAAAAAGAGCGTGAATCGCTTTAATCACGTCGAAAACTTACTCTCAAGGCGGAAGATGAGATGATGTAATTATGTTTAGAAGTTGGGTCTAAGAGCAACATTTGCTGTGTATTTCTCCATAATGCGAATAAATCCTTCCTATTTTTTACAGCTACTGATTGGACTCTTCATCTTTATCTCATGCACATTTTTGCTGAGAATATTCTCACAAAACACATGCGTCAGTGAAGACTGAGTTATGAGAAGAAAGGACACCTGTCGAAACTCATTTTATTAATCTGAATGAACAATTTTATTTATTTCTTAAAACCCTACAAATGAATCTCGCAGAAACCGTAGAGTTGGTTCCAATTCAACCGATTGTAATGATTCTGAAATACTCTACCGAAGTGCAGAGTATCTGGAAACTTTCTTAATATGTTATCAAATAATCTGGTGTACTATTTTCATTTAGAATGAAAAATACTTTCAAGAAATGAAATATTCATTGTTTCTATACATTGCAGGTGAATACTAGTCTTGGACCCTTTAAATGTTGCTATGATCATGGCTTCAAAAGCTAGTCAATTGATAGTTCATGCCACGTTTAATGAAAGGGAGTCTCTCTGATAATAAAACACGTAAATATGACTTAAAATGTTAAAAAATCTGATAGAAATCAAAATTTGAAACATAATTAATCAAACATCTGACATGTATAAGCCAATAAATTTTTTGGGAGATCTTTTTAATTGTATTGGAAATCCTTGGCAAAATTAAGAATCAGGAACAGTAAAATTAAGTGTTGTATTATTTTATATTAGAATATAAATGTTTTTCTGAGTGACATTCACTGTCGAGCTTTCAAAAATGTTGTAGTTACTTCATAGATTTCCATCATTGCCAAAACTAACGCAGACCAGTTTTTATATTATTTAGTTAGTTAATGCCTTACTTTATGATGCGAGACTCAGGCCATTAAGCCAGCACTTCCGTCTGACCGCGCAAATGTTGGTACGCTTCTTTTTACCATCTAGCGGAGAAAGGAGGTATTATCTTTGGCGACCAAACAGGCGATTTTAATTTAGCTCAGAAGCTTATTTTATGCTTGAGAATCTTTTACATCCATTGAATCTACTACATGGAACAGCGGGCTTTACTTCCCCTTCGCAGGATTTTTTTTCCACGCCTAAAATGCACGGCTTCGATCGGGTTTGAACCCACTAACTTTGGTACGTCAGCCCAGAACGCCAACCGTCTTAGAATCGAATCCTCAAATTTATTTAGTTAAATTAATATTTAGTCTCAAAGAAACAAAGAACTGTTTATGAATATCAACGTAGGCTTTCTTTGTCTTTTGAAATGATTAAGTCTTACAGTTTTCTTTGTTAAACTGCTTTACGCTTTAAGCTGATTGACACAGACTAGATCTCTTTCGAACCGCATTAATTACTGCCTCCCACTTAACGCACTCACATAAATTCGTGTCTTACAAAATCCAGCAGCACAGTCCTTCCCGCGCCGCGTAACACTGGCAATTCATTCGCCCAATTTTATCACAGGCGCGTGGACAGAACGGCCGACTTAACAAAGAACGCAGAAACGCACATTTTCTTCCTAAGTTTATTTGCCTTGCCAGCCCTTAATTTCAAGTTAGAGCTTCTTCTTACATATCTTGGCGAGTTCTTTGCAGCGGCGGACGATGAGTGGGAACCAATTAAGTGAGTTCAGAATTCAGTGACGCCGCAGAGACGTAGTTGAGACGACATACTACTGTGACGAAAAACTACTGGGTGAAAGAGATGGATAACGATGGGACCTATAATTACAATATTGTATACATAAGTATATATTGAGTAATGTAGTACAGAGAAAGTTATGTAGTGCTGCGGAAAATCGATTTCCACATTTAAAATAAAATACACGTTTTAGGGTCCCCTCATACCGAAAAAGTGCTTTATTCCAAACCGCCCGTTCGACTGCCCGTTCGTCTGTGAGCATCATCAACACCTAAACTATTTCTAAGACTTCTCCAAAATTAATACTTCTAGAACGATCTGGCTTGATTCGGACCTCCGCGATTTTGAAAAACGTTCTTTAAATTTTGGGGGTAATTTATATGAATCTCCTGGGACTTTGCAAAATTTTTACAAAATTTGTTACACAATATTATATTTAATTTTTTTGTAAGAATAGAGTAAAATTCACTTATGAAGATGACAGGTTCGATTTGTTAACTCTCAAATTTGAAAAATTGCAAATGTTTGAAATTTTTCAGCTATTATCTACAACAACAAAATTGAAGATAATGATTTTCCTTAAAATAAAATTTTTTACCGGTAATTAGTTCTTTCATTAAGGACAAGAACATATTTTGAAAATGTTAATACTTTTGGGAAAAGTTTGGGAAATCTGTTCCTTAAAGATAAACTTTTAAAAAGAGTCAGTAATCATTTTTCGAAAATTTGAGTACTTTTCACGTAATTTTACGTAAAGTTCGGACGGGAAAGTATGTGCTGTTTTACCACCACAAGTTCTGTAGGAAATGTAATCTACTTCAATTTTGTTTAGAGCATAACTTTTGGTAGTATTGACGGTTGGAGAATTTGCAAAAAACGTAGAAAAATCACCCTTAAACGGCGTCCATCCCCGGATCACACCCCATACTTCAGGATTTTTAGTATAATGTGCAATAGGTACAAACAAACCATTTTACAGACAAATTTAATGAATCTTGGTTTTCAAAGGAGCAAGAGGAATACAATAGGGAAGATTACAGTATAGACAAAAATGAGTGCACGAATATTAAGAGATCAGTTTATTAATAGTTATCGCCCGCATCCCACTGGCTTGTCGCATCATCCAATTGTCGTCTAGAGTGGTAACCTCAGAGATATATTTGATTGTGGAAGTGAGTTGGCCTTACTGTAAGGATGGACGTAGCAATTTGGGTGCTGGGATCCGTAATGGCGAGCGTAACATTCGCCAGAATGAATGGAGGTAGGCTCGTCTCTTAGCAAAGGGGATTCAAGATTCATCTGGATTTGCAAGCGAAAGTTTTTTATAAATATTTCTTAATTGCTTTTGCATACACAATGAAACTTTATTCAGAATAATATGAATTTCTTTATCCAAGCAAATTTTTACAATTTTTATTAACATCATACAATTTAAATTTCTTGCCTCGCCCGAGAAGACGTGACGGATTAACTCGAACTTGCTATTGTTTTTTGTCTATAACTTATCTATTTAGGATTAAAACCAGTTTCAATTATTATTAAGTTACATTAACTTATAATGTTCTCTTCTTACTTCTAAATTATTAACTTCCAAAAAATTAAATGTTAAATATTTTAACATTGAGAAAATTCGCAGGTAGTAATAAAGATGATGAGTTAATGTATATTTGCAGATGTTGGCAACGTGGGCGAGGAATATTATGATGACGACGAGTGGGAGGACTTCAGTGAAGACGAAGACTGAAACGAAACGACGACGACGACGACGACGACAACGACGACGACGGTATTTTTCGGCAACAGGTAAGACGAGACGCAAAAATCAAATTTCTCAACAGGGAAAGTTTCTAAGACAAAGTGAGAGGGGAACTTGTACAATATAAAAATTTATATCTAGGATTGCAAGAGTAACTAATAAACATAATTATTAGTATTTTATCATTATTACTAATGTTTGTATTAGACTTAGTATGCCATTATTTTTATTTTCTGAGAAATGAAGCAAAACTATTAAGTATAGAGACATTTAAAATACGAAGTTGATTTCAATGTCTCCCTGGAAAGCAGGACTCAGACACTTTTCTGCCTTCAGTACGGTAAGACGTGGAAGATGAAGCGTTTGAGAAAATTTAGGGAATATTTTCCCATATTTCTTTACAAATTTGAACATTTCTTAATTATTTTAGAAAGCTGACGAAAAAACTATGCATGTCCATTTGAATAAAATCATAATGATGTAAATGTTTACAACTTTTTATAAAATAGTAAGATAGGCGTAAAGGAACTAAATGCGATAAGAAGTTTCTCACAACCAAAACTGTGCTGTCGCATTCCGAAACCCTATTCCTCCAACTTCTTCAAAGCTGTGGCCATCCTTTAAGCCTCTCCCTATATATAAGGAATATCTTAGGTACAAACCTACAGCCAGACCTTCCATATCATAAAATGTTCTACATCTCAAAATTTTGTGTAAATTGGAATTTACTAATTAAGATGATGTTCATATGAATGTTTTCAGAATTTTCGGCAGACCTGGATCGACAATGGATGGAGGAGGACTTGACCAACGAGTACGGGGACTGAATGAGACGCAGAGGACGGCGACGACAAAGACGGCGACGATGAGGACGGCGACGATAACTGTAACACTGGGACTTAAATAAATGACCTGACAAAATGTTGTTTCATTTGCTTTGCTGGAGCAGTGTCAAGTAAACGAAGTGTCCTTTTGTTTTCTAATCGAATTGTACCAATAGAATATTTAATTATAATTTATTTGAAACTATATTGCAGGACTTATCTATTACAGTTGCCGACAGTATGTGCGGGTATTTAAAGAGTACTTTTTACAACTATTTCTGGTTGTTAGAATTGTAAAAATTACATTTTCAGAAGTTACATCAACAATGCTAAATTAGAAGTTCTAAAATAAGAAAGTTATATAATATATTTGTCTCAATCCACTATAATTCAATACAGTCTTCTTACGTTACAACAAGTCAAATCAGTCTACTCAAACTTTATGTTATTCTGAATTAAATGCTATTGTTAAAAAGCATAGTAACGTAACTGAACGGTAGAATTTATAAAATCGAAAAAAGGTTGCACATCTTCTGAACTTTCAGTATTAAAAAGCGATATAATATTATCTTGTATAAATGTATTTCTCAGATTATCGTAATAGGGGCATAGCGTGATTGTATGTTCTGTTTCATGCTGTGTTATATAACATAGCTCGTATCTCTCAATTTTTGTAATTTTGTTCAGTATATCATTACATCTTAAGAGAACTGTGTAGCCATTCTCATCTGTGCTTAACATCCGAATTTGTGCCAAGGGTAGACTAAACTTTAGATAGGGTTGACCAGTTAGCATGTCAGTATTTTTTAGCATTTTATTTAAGGTGATGTATTTTGAGTTCTGGATCCTAATAACATCTTCGTCCAATATTAGTTTTGCATAGTCTATAATCAATTGCGGAGTGGTTCTTTGAATTAAGCTACAATTTTCCAGTTCTACTTTTAAATTGAAATCAATAATTTTAAGCTTTCTAAAAATAAATATACCAGTTGTATTTGTTTAATTAATTTCGTGACTGTCTAATTCTTTTAGGAACCTATAGAATCTTTTTGGATATCTGTTTTCTGATATGTTTAATCATTTAAGCCAATATTTATCGTGCTTTGTATTATCAGACTATTTAAAGCCAAGGATCCTGTTTCCAGTTTTAGGATGCAGCCCGAAGTAGATTTTGGAAGTCCTAACAAAAGTTTGAATAAGCTCGCTTGTAACTTATCTGCAATATATTTATGTCGTAGTTCCCATATTACTGAAAAAGTACAACTCATAACGGCGTTAAATAGTTGCACTCTCGAATTCGAACTGGTACCTTTACCTGACAGCAGGATCTGCCAGATGAAGCTCATAGCTTGTCTTGCTTTGCTCAGGAAGTTATCTGCAGCTTTGCCAAATAGTCCGGACCTTGTGAATACAGAGTGCGAATCCTTAGTGCGTACAGATTGAGACAAATTCAATCAGTTAGTTATTATATTTGCTAGTACGGGTTCTTTTAGGAAAGAAAATACTTACCTTTTATATGCGTTATAGATTTCTTCTTATTTTGGGGAATGTCTGGTAATTTGTTCTTTTTGTCGTGATTTCTATTTTAAACTTTCCAAAAGCAATGACTTACTCCGACAAATACTTCCCAGAACAGAGCCAAAATACAGCGAGTAGAAGATAGCTTCTAACTTCGCCCATCTCCACTCCCGTTCCTGCGCTGGTCCTTCTTTTCAATTCAATTTATTGGTTTTGAAGGTTGGTACACAGATTAGTTATTAATAATTTTACATATGTATTGGTTTCTTATTAACTAACTTATGATTAACTTACAGCCATTACAATGGGAGAGATATCCCTTGCGGGTCCTCTAATCAGGTTCCAATTCAGCGAATTTGATGAGAAATGAGTGATAAAGAAATTTATTTATAATTTTGGTTTGATGGATAAGATTGTTATCAAGTCTGAAAGGCACTAGGGAAGGGATTTGATTTAAGCTGGAATAAAAGTTGGTGGATAGATAAGGTATGTGCTGTGATAACGGTTCGAGGTTAAATTCCTTATGGAGTTGGAGATTGGAAACGAACCATGGAGCGTTGACTATTGTTCTAAGAACTTCGGTTCGGTTCGGTATTACTTGAATTTGTTAGTGTTGGTTTTGGAGGCGTTAATCCATATTGGGTATGCGTACAGTAGCAGAGGTCTTATGACTGTTTTGTATATTAATATGGAATTGAATGGTACCCAGCTATTTCTGTGAATTAATGTTTTTAGGTGCAGTAATTTTATTTTGGCTTGAGTTAGTTTGTTATCTATGTGGTGCTTCCAGTTTAGTTTGGTATTTAGTTGAATTCCGAGATATTTAACCGGTTTGTTAGAGGGTAGACATTCTATTGTGTTGTTATTCAGTGTCATAGGAGTGGGTGGAGCATAAAGTCATAGTGTGAACATTTTGACGGGTTTTACTAGGATTTAACTGTATCTTGAGTTTGGACCGCTGGCTCTTAGCTTCTACGACAATGCATAATGTCCCTCTCCTAGTTCTTCCCTTGCGGAGCGCTCGTTATTCTTTGACAACTGCTCCCGGTAGATTGAAACTAGTTCGGGCCACTTAAGCATTGTGTTTCTCAATTTCAATGAGTCACCGAAACTGAAATGTCACGCTTTAATTATTAATAATTTACATTATTAATATAGTAGTTACGAAATTGGTACAAGAGAATAAAATGTTTTTTTTTTCTTATCTCTTTTGGTACCCCAGTCCTCTAACTGATATCCAACGTCCGGGGCTCGATGATGGGACTGACGGGAAGTAATTAGTAAAAGAAATTGAAAAAGAAATTAGACCTCGAGAAAATCGTTATCGAAATTTTATAAATTGCTGTATACCAGCATGATATTTCATAAAATTTCTAATTACATTTTTACCTTAAACCGTTTATTAAAGTCATTACTTAAAAGGTAGAACTCTATGAAATGAATTAAATGACGCTAGCATTAAAATAGGTTCTGCTGAAATTCATATTTATTATTTCCTGTATTTAGAAACAAGTGATTTTATTAAATACTAACTAAACACCACAAACTGTTTTAGTGCATTTAGCTCCATACGGAAATTATATTATTTCATCACTAAATACTTTTACATAAATTATTATTTAAAATATATTTCCAAAAACGTTCTCTCGCTCAAACGCATTTTTTTATTTGTTGAAAAATATAAAATAACTCATATAGTTTCTTGATATGTTTTCTTGAGTTTCTTCAATTAACTTTCACATTCATCATTTCTTCGACGTTTTAGCATTGCCCGGGCCCAAAATTGTCTAGCTCCGGCAGCGAGTTTCGTTACCGCTGTAACAAAGATAACTCAGTGCATTGCCCGCTCTCTCCTAGTGCAGTTCGATGTGAAGTGTATGGTGGCTGCAGCATGCAATTAAACCGTGTTTTCTGCGTTATTACTTATAAAGCTGTCGCCGCCAAGAAAATCAATATTGGTCCTTCTACATAGGATGCATACGACGGCACATACCGTGTCCGGATAAGGTTCACCTGTATTTGCAATCATTATTCATCCATGTTTGTGAAAACGTTGTCATCAGGATATTAATGTATTTTGAAAAAAATATTTTGAGCGTTTATTGGCTATGAAAAACAAAAAAAAACATGATTTTTCTTAAGTTCTCGGAAGTAGTTTTAACAATTTATTATAAATTTAAATATTAAAATAGCGTTCCCGCGTGAGAACTCTCGCTTGTTAAACCATACTCCCTATTTTTTTCTTTTTCCATGTTTAGCCTGTAATATATCTTGTTTTTCAAGAACCTCTTATCCTCCGTCACTTGTTCTATGTGTCTCCTTGTAATAGATAAAAATGCAATACACCATTGTCAATACAAAGTATTTCTATTTAAAGTTATTATCGATCAGAGAGGTGCACCGGTACACCCGTGTAATTTAATCGCGTAGAATATCAAGTAATTAGTTTAATTTCACATACAGTTGCAGATTCTACAGGCTCTGAACAGGTGGGGTAAAATTGAGAAGCGTCAAACCAGCACAAATTTAATAGAATGTCAAAAAGATCGTACCATATAGATAATAGTGTGTGGAACGTTTTCTTGAGGCATTTGGCCTCAAAATTTTAGTTTTAAGACGCTTCGTTTAGAAATTATTTAACAATAGGGATTCAAAAATATGACCGAATGTTGTGTCTTGGATTTGATATGAATATTTAGTCGCGTTTTTTAAACAAATCCTTCACATTTTTTAAAGCCAAAGTGCAATTCGTCACGTCTCCGAGAAATTCTCTTTCTTTAGACACCTCATTCATAAATATTGGTTGCGTGGGAGAGTCGCAAAAGGTATGTACGCTACTGAAATAATATAGGAGAAAATAAAATATAAATCATTATTTTGTGTCACAAGAACATCAATAATGAAATGTAAAAAATTAAATTAATAAATACGAAACAAACACAAAATTAATAAATCGTGATATTATTTTATATTATCAATTAACTCTTAAACTCCTCATTACAATGATCGTTGAATGATTTGATTTTATTCTGAAAATGCTAAAAATACGGCGCAAATTAGTGAAGTATATTTCTTTGATTAAGGCAATGGCGTTTCCTTAGAATTATTATACTATTTAAACTTATATATTTTAAATAACAATTAAATAAACCCTAATGATCTGAGATGTAACACTTCTACCACTACAACAGGTTCCAACGTCAGAAACTTATAGGATCCAGATATCATCAGTCACAAGGGTATAGATGGTGTCTGAGATGGGAGAATTTTAGGTTTAAAGCTTATTTGCGTCAAATTTGAACCACTATGTGAGTCATTGTAGTTAAAGTAATAATAGGAGAGAGTAGAAAACGAGAATGGGAAATTAAGTGTACTACGTTTGTTTTCAACAAATATGACTCGACGATTTATCGTGATGTTAAAACTGTTATATTTGATTGTGAAACCTAACCCATCGGAAGTTGCGGGACTTTTCGCGACATTAGTAGTTGCATGGGGATGACTGACATCCCCACTCTTTTCTTTCTAATATTACTAACAAGTATTTTTGTTTTACAATTTATTTTTCGTGATATTCAATTTCCTTAAATTTATGTTTTTACTTTTTTATCTAAAATTTATAAATGAATTTTAATTGTTTCAAATCCAATAGAAAGTGCCCTCATATACTACTTTGCTTATGGTATATTTTACAACGTCATTATTTTTTATTTAACAAAAATCTGAACTGTAATACACTTTTTGTCAGATATTGTTGCCACTAGCTGATCTGAATGGCTGAGGTGGCTAAGAGTGCGTACCGAATCAACGCTTCGGTCCGAAGGGTCGCACATTCAAAATTCAAAATTCAAAATTTATTGCTTATTTATCCTTGAAAATAGATTTTATTACATGGGAGTTTTTTTGTTTTGTTTTTTTTTCTCCCTTTCAAAATTCAAAATTTAAGTAGTATATGACTTAGTGTAGGGATCACAGAATTTTGAAAATGTGCACAAAATTCACTTTTCCCCATAGCACGTCATACGCAGTTTTTAACTGTTTTTTTACGTAAAATAAATAAAAATAAATAATAATAAAAAATAAAAAAAGAGATTCGAGTCCCGCCTACGGCATGGTTGTCCCTCGTCTCTCGTGAACGTGTTGTCCCGCAGAGCTTCGTATACAGCTGACCCCAGATCAGAGGAGCCCGAAGGTTTGTTGGTGTCTTGTGTATGGTCGAAAATGCGTCCCATCGGGAACGGTAACTGGCTGGCGGATGGATACAAAATGTCTCTAACCTCTTATTTTTAACAAGCGTCACGAATAATTCAATTTTATGCCTTATCACGGACGAATCTGGACGAGAGTAGAAATTGTGGAGTTCCCCGACACAATGAATGTTTAATTTTAAGCCCATTAACGCAAACATTTTCTTTTCTTGGAGGAAAGGTAAACAAGCCCTAGTACTGTACGTTCCAAAAGAGTACGACGTACTATTTTATTTGGCTGTTAACACTAATGGTCTGGGTATACTTATAGACATGATGTGACTACTTACGGGTTAAGTGAACGTAAGAGGTGTGTGAATTAATCTGTAAGGATTGGAAGATAACTGATTTTCCCTACAGAAAGATAAGTGCTATATCTAGAACTCGAGTAATAAAATGCGTTAACCTATTTATGTATTGTGTGAAGGATCTGAACAAGGTACTTTGAAAAAAAATTGAAGAACCTACTGAACAATAAAAGTTTGAGAGACGCCCGCCGCCTTACTAGCGTCTCAAATCATCATTGCGTCTCAAATCATCATCAGCGGCATCAATGACATTTTGTGGAGAAATTGTACGTTATTTAAGGTGTATAATTCTGGATTGTAAAACTGTTATGTAGAAACTGGACGGTGCAAATTGATCGGGAGTGCTAGAACATGTGAGAATCAGGACCAAACATGATATATCGTCACAAACTGCACTAGTGTGATGTTCACTATCGGGAAGGAGAAGTCATATCTGTCACTGAAAGTAACAAATGATTGTGGTACAAGAGGCAAACAGAAAATGTGAGTGTAACTAATGAACTGTACAACAGGGGAAAAACGAACATGAAAAAAACACGAACAAGGTGGAAATACATTTTAGAAAAAAGTAATTGATTGAGCAGTTCTCGAGTACGTTATGACATATTATGAGATGACGAGAAGTATAAATTTTCAGGGAACTAGTTGGACGTCAAGGAATTTTCATCGATAAGACATAGGACTATGGTAGACGCAACCGGTTAACCCATCTGTGACAATGTCGAGGTTTGATAACACTGGTTGAATATCTGTCCGGTTTGAAAACAGCCATTTCTGATTCATTTGTTGATGGAAAAACAAAAATGACATTTAAAACATACAGTTAACTCTTCATTCTGAGATCTAGTTCATATAAATTATGAGGAATGTTTCAAATATATAACGCCTAGAAATTGTGTTGGCACATCTGAGCACAACAGTTATAGGTTATGGGTAATTTGTATTAATCTGTATAGCTTCAAGCCTCAAGGAATGCCCAGGAAAAGAGGAAGACGTAGAATATTACAATTTCCCATCAGTTATCCGACCACAAGGATATGGTCTAATTTTACCAATCCCTCCGGAAAAATACACTCAACAATCAGATGTAGACAAAGACTGTGGAAGAGAGAAATCACCGTATCCTTCATCTTCACAAAACAAACTTCATTTCCTACATTATCACCTGGACTCCTTCCCTGACAATTGCGGTACTTCAAGTGACAGATACGAAAACGTTTACATCAGATCATTCGCCAATGGAACGAAGGTATTCGGTGAATGTAACACTGCTTTGCTTAGCGGACTGCTGTTGGACAATGTCAAGAAAAGACACAGAAATGCAGTACACGCGACGAGCTAGGACAAGATGTTCATAAGAGTAAATACTTTTATTTTAAAATAGTGAAGCTGTAAAGCCACGGTTAGACCTACTAAACAATATCTGTCACATTCATTATTCTCGACCCAAGTTTGGCGTTCTTTGCATATTTTCGGAAAATGAAGAACTTTGAAGTTTATTTTTAGCATATCTACTTAAAATTAGTATATATTAAAAATTATTAATACTAAAAATTATACTCTATATATTAAATATAGTAAAAATTAAAAACACTAAAAAAGGGCGTGTTTAAAAGTGAAGGCGCTCACGATGATGTCGGTGGGGTGGTGGCTGTTAGTGGAGAACGTGGGTCATTACCGTACCTTCAAACTTCATGAAGAACGTCAACGCGATGTATCTGTGCACGTCTCATATGCTTTTATAAGGTTTTCTTGTTTACATAATGCTTTAGCCTGGAGATGAGGGAAAAACTAATCCTCGAAACTGTTGCAAGATAATAATAATAATAATAATAATAATAATAATAATAATAATAATAATAATAATAATAATAATAATAATAATAATAATAATAAAAAGTCTGAAATAATTCAGCTTCATTAGCTGTTCAAGGTCTGTTCAAAACTAAAGGGACCGAAGCATAGTATAATAATATAGATGAGCAGACTCATAAACACTTAAAATATTGTCATATTCTTTTTCTCGACCACAGATTCCGGTAGTTTTGTTATCTTGAGTGAGAAAAGCATTCCAAAGTGCATTTTGGATATCAGTGTAATGAACATGTAAGCTTCCGCGGCGCGAGTCGATGACTTCTTGGCTG
This sequence comes from Teleogryllus occipitalis, assembly GCA_011170035.1. NCBI lineage: Eukaryota > Metazoa > Arthropoda > Insecta > Orthoptera > Gryllidae > Teleogryllus > Teleogryllus occipitalis. The sequence continues at coordinate 22,752 of BLKR01006763.1, read as the reverse complement.
TCCAAGTGACACGGCGTAGTGGGCTGAGAGGCCGACGTTTCGCCTGACATGTCGCAGGCTTCCTCAGGGCATTATCGCGATGTTGTCCGTCGGGTGTGTGTGCACCCACCCCACCCGGCCGCCCAGGCCGCGCAATATATAAAACCCGACGCACATCATCGCGACGTCAATGCACTGAGGAAGCCTGCGACATGTCAGGCGAAACGTCGGCCTCTCAGCCCACTACGCGGCGTCACCCGGACAGCCAAGAAGTCATCAGTGTAATGAGGCAGTGGAAGTGAACATTGGCATTACACGCATACGCGTGTGTACGGAGACACGAAGTGCGATGCGGCGCATGCGAGCGTAGGACAGGGGGCGTGGCCCGGTCGAGATGAAGGAACCTGAAGGCGGCACCGGTAGCGGTAGCTCAGTGCATCAACTGATGTCACTGCAGCGCCTCTAACCGGGAGGTCCTAGGTTTAAGGTAGGATTTTCGACACTAGCTTTTCAGCTAGGTCGAATTCAGCTGCTGTCTGGAGGAGAATTCTAGCGACCGGCTGCTCTGATCGGTAGTTTTCCGTGGTTTCTCCGATCAACACCAGGCGAATGCCGGAGCAGTATCCTAAAAAACAGGCCACGGCCCGCGCGCGATGTGTGTGTCCTTCCTCTTCCTTGTTCTATCCTCTCCCCTTACACACACACTTACACTAACATGCACTACACTATCACATATCCTGGGAGACCGGTCGGGAGCTTAGGGCTTGTCCCGACTGGGGCGGTGCCGCGTTGGTGGGAGAGTCCTGGCTAGGGGGAAGTCCCACTAGCCGACGGTAGGTCGGCGCCGGATCTCGCCATCCAGAGGGGGAAGATAACTGCCATCTCCCGAGAAAAGACATGCACTACACTAACGGGACTAATGACCAGAGCAGTTGACGCGCCCGGAAACATGAATCAATCAATCACGCCTACGCGTGTGTACTCAGACGAAGTGTGATGCGGCGCATGCAAGCGCAGGACAGGGGGGCGTGGCCCGGTCGAGATGAAGGAACCTGAAGGCGGCCCTCCCAGCTCAGCGTGGGCGCCACCGCGAGGGGAGACGCCCGCGCCGCGCCGGCGAGAGCGCCCCTGGGACACGCGCTAACAAATGAGCGGCGCGCGGCCCTGTCCGTCTCACGCGGGGGCTTACGCCCTGCATGGCCTAGGCCGCCTGCGTCACTTGGACCCGGCTAATTCCAGGCCGCCGCCCGCCGCACTCTCGCAGCAAGACGACCCTGGAATTATAGGCTTACGCCTCGCCTCGCGATTCACGTAAAACACTATTCTTCTTCTACCTCTTGAGCAAGGATGACACGCAAAATCTACCTCTTGCTTTCCTCGTACTACGAAATAATGAAAATTCTATAGTAACTTGTTACCATACCATATCACTTACTATTACTTACCATTCTCAATTCATCCTCAATGTCCTTAATTATAGGAAACTCTTACATAAAATACAAAACTTCTAAAAACTCATACTTTCTCGCATTATTTCTAACTGATACGCTATCTTAAACTATGGTCTAAAAAAGGTACGAACATGTTTACAAGTTGTTAGGTTGGTTGGCAATGATTCCGAGCACGTCAACTACTGAGGTCATTAGTTCCGTAAGTCAAGTTATCCTCAAGAAGTGATGGTGATCTTCCTCCGCTGGATGGTGGGATCCGGTGCCGACTTATCGTCGACTAGCAGTATTTTCTCAACCAGGTATCTCCCACCAGTGGGGCACCGCTCCAGCCGGGACAAATCTATTCTCCCGACCGGTCTTTCGGTATGTGTGGTAGTGTAGTGCATGTTAGTATAAGAGGTGAGGATAGGATAAGGGAGAGGAAGGAAAGATGGCTCTTACGATGTGGGCTGTTTGCAACAAATTGCGCGCTGTCCCATGTTCAGAACGTTTTTGGGTAGTTTAAGTTCTGTTAAGTTTTTAAGGAAGATTTTACTTACCAGGCCTTCCGCCGATATCACGAGTGGGTATATTTTGGTAGCATTTAATTTCTAAACATGTTTTAGTTCATAAGATATGTTTTCATACTTCGAAATTTTTTCTGTTTTTTTCCGTTTGATGTTGTGGGATAGTGGTACTGCGATGTCTATTATTACTCCTTCTTTCTTCTTTTTATCTATAAGGAGAATATCTGGCCTATTGTAATCGACAGTACGATCAGTTAAAACCGGTCTGTCCCAGTACAAAAGGGTGGAACTTGTTTCCAGCACTGGAGAAGGGGTGTACTTATAAAATGGCGGCGTCGATTCATCCAATAATTTATGCTCTATTGCAATTGCCCTGTGCACGATTTTCGCAACTTGATTATGCCTTCCTAAGTAATCACTGTCTGAGAGGGAAGAGCATGCAGCTGTGATGTGTTCTATAGTTTCTCCTACAGCTCCACACTTCCTACATTTATCCAACACATCTTCTTTTAAACAATGCTTTCGATAGTTTCTGGTCTTGATAACTCTGTCTTGAATTGATATTATAAAACCCTCGGTCTCAGGATATATTTGTTTCTCCAAAAGCCACTCCACCGAGGAACGTCTGTCTACATCATCTCGAAACAAGAGTTTTTGGCATCTTCCATGTTTCTTTCTTGTTGTTTCCATTCATTAAAGTTCGACTGGTGGGTAGAGATGTTTAAATAATAATTTCGTTCATGGAGGTTTAACGAAGTGAAGCCGCGGTTCTCATTAACAGTTAATTTCATTAATATATCGATAGAGTTTAAAAGGACCTGTCGCATTTTTTCCTCTTGTCTCAGGCAGTGTTTATATATTAACCAACACTCTGCCTCCCATCGTTCGAGGTAGATATAATATTTTTACTGAGTTATTATTATTATTATTATTATTATTATTATTATTATTAATATTATTATTATTAATATTAATAATAATAATATATTTACTCCTTTAGGAAAGATCCCGGTATCAGTTCTCCGTAAGTACATTTAAGATTACATTTAAGTTTTGTTCAGTTCACATTTACATTAAATTCACATTTAAAACATATTTATACCACATCAATACAAAATTTGAGTATCAGCTACAATGATAACAGAATTAGCTCTTGTATAATATATGGACAACTATTAAAATTAGTAACTTATGGTTTTTAATTTATTTTTAAATTTTCCCACACTTTCAGGTAAAGTCTCTAGCAGTACTGCAGGAAATTCCTACCGGTTTTTTATTTTCCGGCTGACGAAAGAAAATTTGCCAATATCAGTTTCTTGCCTTCTCTCCATAATTTTGCAATTGTGGTCCTGTTGGTTAGTGAACGATGATTTAAAAGTCTCTGCTAAATATCCTTCTAAGCTGAATCGCCTTTGGAAGTTATCAAGAAAGCACAGAGTCTAGCTTTTCCAGAAGTTTCTGCAAGGATTCCCACATGAAACTACTTGAATTAATTTTCCCTCGCAATACACAATTTTTCGCGAATTCCTGAATAATATTTTAAATGCGATCCAGCTTACAAAGATATTCAACACTACACGATAACAATATCAACACACTGAACCATATTCAAGAATTGGTCGAAATAGCGATGTGTACCCAAGTATACGCAATTCAGCCCTCCCTCTTCTAAGAATCCTCATCACGAAATCCACAGCTTTCCATGCGTTTCTGGGAATATAGTTCTGCCCATCCCATTTGACCGTTTATATTAATTCTAAAATATGATATTGCTATTCCTGTGCATCAAATCGCATTCCACACATTAAGAGATATTTTCTGTTTTTTTATTAAAGAAAGTAATGGCTATGCATTTATTTGTAATAATTTCAATTTCATTTTCTGTGGTCCAGCTTTCTATTTTCTTTAGGTCATAACGTTACAACAATAACGTTATCTATACGGTAAAAAAAAAGTAGATGAATCTTCGTCTTCGTCACATGTTACGCAATAAACGTAATGGACAAGAATGTTAATTTTAATTTGCCAAAGTTATATTAAAAACGAGCTTATGAAATAATATAATCATGTGACAGAGACAATCCAGTACTTTAAGTCTTCTTTATTCAATTAAATTACCAAAAAGAAGAAATTTACAACTACGCATGCACAGAATTTCGCACTTGATATCTTGCAGTATGTATCCGCATGCGACGATGCTCAAACTAGGAGTTCTAGGAGATTCAGTCAGCTTGTAACGATGCACTCGCTAAGCTATCGAACGGCGTCAGTCGGAATAGGACGATGCATACGCTCGACGTTCTAGCGGCGTCAGTCACCATGTGACGATGCTTATTCTAGGAGTTCATACTGCATCAGTCAGGATGAAACGATGCACTCACTAGGCTATCGAACGGCGTCAGTCGGAATAGGACGATGCACGCGCTCGACGTTCTAGTGGAGTCAGTCAACACGTGACGATGCTAATTCTAGGAGTTCATACTGCATCAGTCAGAATGTAACGATGCACTCACTAGGCTATCGAACGGCGTCAGTCGGAATAGGACGATGCACGCGCTCGACGTTCTAGTGGCATCAGTCAACACGTGACGATGCTCATTCTAGGAGTTCATACTGCATCAGTCAGAATGTAACGATGCACTCACTAGGCTATCGAACGGCGTCAGTCGAAATAGGACGATGCACGCGCTCGACGTTCTAGTGGTGTCAGTCAACACGTGACAATGCTCATTCTAGGAGTTCATACTGCATCAGTCAGAATGTAACGATGCACTCACTAGGCTATCGAACGGCGTCAGTCGAAATAGGACGATGCACGCGCTCGACGTTCTAGTGGTGTCAGTCAACACGTGACGATGCTCATTCTAGGAGTTCATACTGCATCAGTCAGAATGTAACGATTCACTCACTAGGCTATCGAACGGCGTCAGTCGAAATAGGACGATGCACGCGCTCGACGTTCTAGTGGTGTCAGTCAACACGTGACGATGCTCATTCTAGGAGTTCATACTGCGTCAGTCATCACGTGACGATGCTCACGCTAGGCTATCGAACGGCGTCAGTCGGAATAGGACGATGCACACATTCGACGTTGCAGCGGCGTCAGTCACCATGTGACGATGCTCATTCTAGGAGTTCATACTGCGTCAGTCATCACGTGACGATGCTCACGCTAGGCTATCGAACGGCGTCAGTCGGAATAGGACGATGCACACGCTCGACGTTCCAGCGGCGTCAGTCATGTGATGATGCTCGCATTAGTAGTGTCGTCAATCGAAGGGTAAGGGTCGCAGTACAGAGAGTAATTGTCAATCCGGGGGGGTGTCGGCGAGAAGGGAGCAGCGGTGCCTACTCCTCCTCCACGCCCACGCAGCAGACGCCCAGCAGCAGGCGCTGCCAGAGCGGCGCGCGGGGGCGGGCGGGGGCGGCGGCGGGGCGGCGGCGGCGCTGGCGGAGGCGGCGAAGGGCGCGCATGAGGCAGCACCCACTCACCTGCGGTTGGACTTCTTGCTCCTCCTCCTCCTCTTCTTCTTCTAGGATCGTCCTCAGGCGGAGGGGAATCTCCCGAAGAGGCAGGATGGCTGGAGCGGTGCGGTATTGTTCAGTGGAACACAAGCGTCTCATACTACGTTTTCGGAAACGTAATTTCCATTGCTTTCGATATAATGATCCATCGGCTTCGTATTTATACAGAGCATTATGTACAGACCAATCGATCTGTTGTTCTTCTGAAGCTTCATTTGCTGACAAATCAAGACATCCAAAAGCTCTTCGAAGTGAAAAGTTTTCAATGTTTTCCTTCTTGTCATTGTCACTGTAGTTTCTTTGACCTTTCTCCTCCAAAAATTCTACACGTGAGTTGTCGTGATGTATAGTAAACTCGTTATTCTCATTATCTATTGATTTGTCCTTCTTTTCATTTTGCAATGTAAAATCTTGCTCTTCACTTGCCTTGCGTACTTCATCCTCGAGTCGAGCAATTTTTATTGCAGGGAAACAGATTGCTTTCTTCTCCTGCAGATGTATATATGCCACTCCAAAAGGAAGAACGTTACCAAGTTTAGAAGAAGTAATAAATAGTGAGTTTATAAAGCCGTTGTAAAGTTGTTGGATATGTAAATGATAGTAATGAGTAAAAGTTTGAGGTTGCTGCTGCAGCCACATTCTTAGCGAGATTGCCATTTCTTTGAGACGGTGAATTCGTTTAAAAGAACTGCCTTCGTCTTCTTCAAGTTCCGCATTTTCCTTTTGTACCAGTGGCAGAAATGTCATCTTATTGGAAACAAGGTTCTTCGCATTGCCGATCACATATTTCGCAATGAATGCATATCCGTTCCTAGGGATCTTTTTGAGTTCCCCTGGAGCAAGCCAGTTGATATAATTCAGCGAGTTCATTGCTGTTACCCACTTATACAGACCGGGCTGTGGAAACTTGCTTCGTGCCACTTGCCTTCTCTGGTTTCTACGGATACGCCTCAGACTTACTATCGGCCTACTACCTACTCATATACGTGTCCAGGCAACCGCTGTGTCATTATTGTCATTTATTATTGTTCGTGATATAGGAGGGCATATGAGCTCGGAGAAAGCTTGCACATGAAAGTGTAATAAATACTTTGAATTTAATTATAGATTTTTTTACAGTTTTCATGTTTTGATTTAAAAAATGAAATTACTTCTATGATCCTCACCTATTAATCCAAACCACTATTTTGTTTTTGATGACGTATCTGTAAATACGCGGTAATTCCACCATCAGTTTGAGTATTTTAAATATTACAACACACGCTGGATCAAAAAGAAAATCGCAGTAAGGAATAAGGGTATTTTCGGCACACGACAACCTGTAAATGATGAATTTTTATAAATATCAGAAATATTGAGAACTTTTATCTACAACAATCCGTTCATATTCACTTTTACATTTTCAATTTAATTTTAGGCATTCTTCTGGTATACACGGCTGACATGTGATGAGAAACATCCTTTTATAAGTTCTTTTTGTTATCGGAACATATCTCTTTATCTTGGTCTTTACAAAATTTCCACGATCGTTCACTGTCATTAATTTCTTTTCGTTGTGCTATAAAACCCGATGAAAGATCCATCTCGATTGAGTGATCGTGTACGTAAACGACTACTCGTTTTGTGGAAGTGAATGACTCTTCTGTACACGTATAAATATTCTGTTTGGTGCAGTAACGTTTTCTGCCCGTGAAATGTCAGTTAAATGAAAGAATATTAACAAATCGCCGCCAATGTGAATATTAACTACGTCAGATATGGCCAAAGAATTACATTTCTATATTTAAGAAAGAAAATAATAGAGAAAAATAGAGTTTATATCATCTTACATAGTACATTGATCTCTATACATACTAAAAGTTTAAAGATAAAATTTCCAGTCTATTTGAGAAATTCTTGTTTTTGTTATTTTTTAACATTGCATATATTGCACGGAATATTTAGCGAAAACTACTAAGATATTTAAAAATTTTACATGATTTCAATGAAGAAAGGTATTAATAAAAATATTAATTAAAAGAAAAATCTATATCTTCATTTTTTTGGTTTTAGGAAGAAGGAGAAAAAATTCGAATTGCTGAACTTTTTGTACAATTCAGAGTTACCCTGAAAATTGAATTTATGCCACCTTTATGTGCGCATATTGCTATATATTTATAAGACATTTAAAGAAAACATTTGGGGCCGTTTTTGAGTAAATTTTGAAAATATCCCTGGCGCTTGGTGGAAACCACCCCCAAATTTGAAGAATGTTTTCTAAAATCTCAAAGCTGCGACTCGATCCAGATGAACAGGGCTTCCTTCAATTTGAAAACAATCCGACCCATAAATTAGATGCTAGTGGTGTTCATGGACGGTGGGATAGATGGAAGACGGACAGACGGACAGCGATTTTCCGCCCCATTACGTAAGTTTCTCTACACCACGAATACTTATGAGTTACTCCGTAACTCATAGGTATGCGAGAAAGTAACCAGTGATGCTACCACAGCATATATTTTGTCACACTGTTTCTAAATACTACGCAATCTTATACCTCTACATAAACCAGCAAATGTACTTTCCACAAGTGAATTATTTTTTCGCTCTGAGAGCCGAACACAGATCATTACAGTAACTGTACAGGCATTTACACCACTACGCCACACAAGCACCGTATCGGCCGAATTCTGTCAGTGGCATGAAAAGGTTAATGGTCGATTCATGTGAAATAACCCTCAAAAATAAAAATATCCGAAGGAAAGTCTTAACGCCGCCAGTCCATCAGATCAATCAGGGAATATCAACTTTGGAGAAAATTGGCTGAACGGTTGAAATTGGCTGAACAGTTACAACAGACGGACAGATAGCTGTTAGGTTGAGAGGTAGATTAATTGATTGAATGTGATTCCTCCCGAGGTAACTGTTTTTTTCTCGGTCGTTAGCAGTGATCGCCCCCTCCTTGAATGGCTGCATCCGGCGCCGACCTCCCTTCGATTAGCGCGGTTTTCCCAACCAGCTACCTCCCACCAGAGGGACATCGCCGAAGCCGGGGCAAGATTTTAGTTCCCGACTGCTCCCCCGGCATGTGTGGTGCAGTGAAACATGTAAGTGTGAGTGTGTAAGTAAAAGAAAACGTAGGACAAGGAATGGGAAGAAAAGATCGCGCACGGTTCGTGCCCTAGCATTCGGCTGGTGTCGATCAGAGAAACCTCGGAGAGCTACCAATCAAAGGACCCGGTCGCTAGAATTCTCCTCTACATAGCGATTGAGCGCGACTTTGCTATCTGGTTCGTGTTGCAAAATGTTGCCATGGGCAGGACACGAACCTGGACCTCCCGGACAGTGGCACTACAATGACATTTCTTGATGCGTTAACCCACCTCTCCCAGCCAGCTGTGATGGATATGTAAGCCGCTTCCATGAGTAGAGTACACATTGCATTTAAAATTCATGTCGATAAACTCATTACTTTACTTAAATCTGTTCATACAGATGCACAGAAAGACAACAATTGAATTAATGTGACATACGTTTTACAGATGCAAGAAAACCATTGAAAACTTTTTTACGAAATGAAAATACGGCAATCATATACAGAGTCTTCCAGTTTATTTATCTTATCGTAATTGATTTTATATGTGAGTAGAATTGCATCAAAGAATTGCATCATAAAATATTGGATTAAATTATTGAACATGTCAGAAAACAGATATTCAAAAAGATGCTACAGATTGCTAAAAGAATTAGACAGTAAAGAAAATAAATTAAGCAAATACAACTGGTATACAAATTTTTAAAAAAACCTTGTAACTATAGATTCCAGTTTAAAAATAGAACTGGAAAATTCAAACTTGATTGAAATAGCCTCTCCGAAATTGTTATAGACTATGCAAAACTAATATTCGACAATGATGTTATGAGGATCCAGAACTCAAAATACAGCCCCTTATATAAAATGCTAAACGTTACTAAAATGCTAACCTGTCAACCGTACTTAATGTTTCCTCTACCATTACCACAAATTCGGGTACTAGCACAGTTGAGAATGGCTGGCCTGAACATAGTTCTCTTCAGTTGTAATGATATACTGTACAAAATTACAGAAATGGAGAGATGCCAGCTATATAACTTAGAACAGTATGAAACATTAGAACATATAATAAAGCTATGCCCCCAGTACGATAACCTGAGAAATACATTTATAAAAGATAACAATCTTATATCGATTCCTAATACTGAGTGTCCAGAAGAAGTACGTTCTTTGTCCAATTTTATAAATTCTAGCCTTAAGTTACGTTCGTTTGTGCTTTCAGAATAGCATTTCCTTCAGAATAATACAATTTATTATGAGACTTTCTAAATTCTCTTTATGAAACGACTCAAGAACAAATAAGTTTTTTTATATATGTATATTCCCAATAAATCAGAATTGGTTGTTGAAAATGACTGTATGTTAAATTAAATATATAATTGGTTTTCTAATGTTTCAAGTCATTATAAACTAGAACAAATCTATGTTGCCCCATCTAATGAAACTTGTTTCCCCATTCACTATTTCGGTGAAAAAATTATCATAGATTTGCTGAGTCATCCATGATTTAAATTCTTCAATGTGAAACATACTGTGGTATGCAACTGTTAGGAGTTCCATGTCTTAGTTGTACATCAGTATATTTTTAGGTAAAAGTAGTTCTGAACGTTGTCCTAATGTGTTGAAATGTACTTTTATCAGACCTGCTCTAGAAATTAATGTTTAAATTTGAGACAATTGTATGCGCTTAGATTATATTGTTTTGAGCATTGGGAGCCATGTGAAATGTTCCTAAAATAGTTCTGTACCAAAAAACTTACCATAATCGTGTACATTGATATTTATAATGAATTTTATTATTGACTATTAGTATTATATAGTATTCTATGATAAAAAAACAACACCTAATGATAGATCGAGTTTATGGAAGCTTGTGAATTGCTGTAAGGTAAATACAATGAGTGATAATGTAGCATTTAGGAGCCGTGTGAAAGTTTTCCACTATAACTCTCTGCTGAAAACTTGCCATAATAGTGTATATTGATAAATTCTTCAATTTATGTACTAATTCTTTTGTTGAAGATGGGTAGTAAGATTGATAAATGATTTGTAATTGAGGATTTAATTTTTTTTATCTGAGAAATTTTTTTTCTGCAAATATGTTCAAAGGCTAGTTCTTTTAGGAATGTACTCAGAGCTTCACAAACATGTCATTTTAAGAACATCTTTTGGTATGCTGAATCAGACTTAGCCAACAAGTCTCTTTCATATTCCTTTGTAATATAATTAAAGTATTTAAATTCTTGTTGTAATATTTATGAAGTCTAAAGAGTTTTCTTGTTCATAAGAATTACTAGATAGACTTTTGTTTACATAATTTTTATCATGAAAACAAGAGACTGCCATTATTTAATTGACATTGTCTACGAACCATTGTAATCAAAAATTGTAAGTTTTACTATGTAAATGGCCGCACCTACTGTCGGCAACTGTAATAGGTAAAGCCTGTTATACAGTTTCAATAAATAATAATAATAATAATAATAATAATAATAATAATAATAATAATAATAATAATAATAATAATAATAATAATAATAATTCTAATAATTGCATCAAACGATTTTCAATAAAGTTTCTATAATTCTCAATAGTTTTCTGCAGCAACAGAAAATTGTGACCAATAATAATCTCTGAGCGAATCTCAAATCAGCGACCATCCAAAACGCGAAGTAACACATCTGTACTAGTCATTAGCGCTTTTTTTTCAGTTGTAGCATTTGGCTGCCGAAAAATTGAGAAATTGTGAAAAAAAATATAGTTTTGGCGGCAAGAGAATAAGTCATTATCCAAAAGAAATTCGAAAACTAAGTAGTGCGATAAAATCTGTGCTATTTTATAGAACCAGTAGTTTATATATTTACCGTGCGCTGTCTTTCTGTCAGCCCTTCTGTCAGTCCGTCTGTCAGTCCGTCTGTCAGTCCGTCTGCCCGTCCGTCTGCCGGTCCGTCTGACCGTTCGTCAATTACTGAGGGTCATTAGTTCCGTAAGAGGTGCAAGAAGTGCAAGTTTCCCTCAAGAGGAGATGGTGATCTTCCTCCGCTGGATGGTGGGATCAGGCGCCGATTTATCGTCGACCAGCAGGATTTTCTCAACCTCATTATCTCCCACCAGGGGGGCACCGCTCCAGCCGGGACAAATCTATGCTCCCGACCGGTTTTCCGGTATGTGTGGTAGTGTAGTGCATGTTAGTATAAGGGGTGAGGATAGGATAAGGGAGAGAAAGGAAAGATGGCGCGTGGTCCGTGGGTTGTTTTTTAGGATACTTGTCCTAGTGTTGATCGGAGAAACCACGGAAAACTACCGATCAGAGCAGCCGGCCTCTAGAATTCCCTTCCAGACAGTGACTAAATGAGGCACCGCAGTGATTTCAGATTTTGCACTGAGTCACCTCTCCTGGTAGAAAGTGTTTTCATCCAGCTATTTTTTTTCCGCTCCGAGACCCGAACTCAGATCCTCAGAATTAACCTGCTTCCCACGTACCGCAACGTCACAGAAGCACCGTGTTTGTCGAACTCGGGCCGACCCAGAGATTGTGAATGATTGCTTTGTGTACAAACCTTCAAAAATTAAAATATCCAATCGAAACTCCTAGTCTCAATTTAAAATCGATCGGAGAATATCAATTTTGGAAAAAATCATCTGAATCATTTATGCGCTAGCGTTCACTACAGACGGACTGGCAGGTGTTATGCCGTCAATCCATTTTTCGGCATGAAGTACCCACAAAACATGGATTCTCGATATATCATGTGTTGGGGGACTCTTTTTCTAAATTTAGCACTAGCATTAATTTACTTTTTCTTTAGAAAGGTCTGATGATTAGAGTTCTTGTGCCGAAAATTCGCAGTTTTCTGTAGTACAATTACATAACGTTAAGTTCTTACGAAGTACCGTCATAAAAGCGAGAAACTGATAGTTATTTTCTCTTCTTAAGAAGTACGTTCATAAGGTAAAAATATGACACTCGTCACATTTTTGACAATTTGTGAAAATTGTGTCCGAATTTGTGAAAATTGCGCGTTGGAAAAATTTTGGGTTAAGACAATTACAGTTTTAAGCATCGATCCAAGTTCGTACTTCTCGCTCTACTGTATCATAGTGGTATGTGTGTCCTGAGTTGGAGTCTCGGCGAGGAAATGTATTTTCGCTGGTTGAAAAAGAATTTGGCATGTTCATGTAAGAGTATAATGTAGGGGAACAGTTAGAAACAGTGCGAGAATGAATGCGCTGTTGGAGCACCACTAGTTAATCATGCACTATTACATACAAGGAAAAACTTTAATAAAAAAATTTGATGCAGTTTTTGAAAATTTTTTTTAATTACATACATTTAAAACCAAACTTCGAAGGAAGTAGATTATGATTAAATTTTCGCAATCACAAAAAAAACTTCTTTATACACAAAGAAGTTTCAGTGCAACTGGAAACCGTCAATATGAATGTAGTCAGCAAATAACAATCATTGCTGACGAGGTTTTCATCGCAGAAGAAGCTCGATTGCAGGTAGGGGAATCATTATTATTATTTCGGCCCTGACATGGAAAGTATTAAGACCTTCCAATTTATACAACACCATTTAATGCTGTCAATTATGAACGTGAAGAAGATATAATTATTTAGTTTTGGTTCTCCAGTCTCTTACAGGTAGACGTCGCGTGCGAACGTGTTTTGGAGTAGCTCCGCGAAGTGAAAGGCAATGGGTGTGGACCTCGCTGTGTACCGAGCGCGCGTCGGGGCATGGGCTGCGCGGACCCGCCCTGGTCGACCGGCTTCGGCGCAAGCGGCGTACTCGGGCTTGCGGGAAGGTGGCGGCGTGGCTCTACTCTGCGCAACTGTTTTGGCCACACTCCTTGTGATAGGTGGTGTGGAGCAAAATCCTGGTGCCGCAGTGCAGGTGGCAGAGGCGTCGTGCTCCAAGTGCGAAAGGAGCGAGCGGAGAATGCGAAGACTGGAGGCGGACTTAGCTCAGGCTCACAAACATATTGGAGAACTGCCGTTAAGGATCCGGGAGTTAGAAGACGTCAGCAAAGGAACGGAAGGGAAAAGTGTACTTGAGAAAGAGAAGAGTAAGGTCCGTCCAAATATAAGTGAGTCTTTTCAGACAAATGCTCCGTTCAGTAAGGTGAAAGTGCTAGGCGATTCAATGCTGCGACACAGCGGCGGCGTTTTGAAGAAAAAAGGTGCCGACGTTTCTTTTTTCCCCGGCGTAGATATTGAACAAATGACCTCTGTAGTTCATAAAGCTAAACCAGATGAACAAACAGAGGTGGTTTTGATTCATGTAGGGACCAATTCGCGGAAACTGCAACCAGTTTACGACACAATCAACCAGTGTCAAACTAGGGCATGCCATTAGAAGTAAATTTAAAAATGCGAGGGTCATTGTTTCCGGAGTTATGCGTCGGAATGATGTCCAGATTACTAAAACACGGGAGTTGAATTGTGGCTTGCGGTGGGCGTGCGAGAAATTTGATGGGCTGTTCGTTGATCCCAATTACTGGCTTGGGCACGAAGACCTTGGACGGGACGGCCTTCATCTCAACTTCCGAGGTGCATGGAAGCTGGGATGTCTTCACGACCAAGTAATACAGTCGTATTTACTTGGAAAGTGACGACCGGAGGAAGGAGTAGTAGTAGCACCATGTACAGTGATGGTTTCGAGAAAGGAAGCGACGCGTTTGGTGACTGCTGCGGGGGAGGTGACGGAGACTACGCGTATGACTGCTGCGGGGGAGGTGACGGAGATGTCGCGTGTGACTGTTACGGGGGTGGTGACGGAGACGACGCGTCTGGTGACTGCTGCGGGGGAGGTGATGGAGGCGACGCGTGTGACTGCTGCGGGGGAGGTGACGGAGACAACGCGTGTGACTGCTGCGGGGGAGGAGATGGCAGTGACAGCGGCGCAGGAACCTAGGAAGGATGCATGGGATGAAGGATACACACTGACTTTCAGGTGAAGAGAGGCTTCACTAGATTGTTGCAGGTGAACTGTCGTAGTATCATGAAAAGGAAACCGAACTGTGGAATTTAATTGAAGCATGTGATCCTGATATCGTGATAGGAACTGAATCTTGGCTTTCGGACGCGGTAGCAAACCCGGAAATTTTTCGTTCAGACTACCTTACGTTTAGGAGAGATCGCGAAACCAGAGGCGGTGGTGTTTTTATTTGCGTAAAAAACACTTTTAATATCAGATCAAATTGGGTTGATAAAGAATTTGAAATGATGGGTGTAGAAATTTTTTGTACGGGAAGTATCTTAGAAAGAATTGCTTGCTATCGTCCGCCGGGCAATAGTTATGAAATCTTAGGCGTGCTCTACGAAAGAACAAAAAATATAATAGCCGTCATGTAGTCATTGCTGGAGACCTAAAACTCCCAGACGCAAATTGGAAAGGGATTGTTTGCGAAGGGAAAGTACAACAACTAGTCAACAGACTTGTCTGGGACAGCGGATTAGCACAGGTAGTAGACCGGCCCACCCGACAGGACGCGATTCTGGACATTTGCCTAATTAGACCGAAGGACTTATTTTTGTCGTGTGACGTTTTAGAAGGCATAAGTGATCATAAAGCCGTTTTAGTTGATTTACAGTTAAGTATTTCAAGGAAAAATATTGCGACAGGTATTCTAGTGACGGAATACAAGAAAGCGAATGTAGCAGAGTTTCAAAATTACTTAAGAGAACGGTATGGCGAATTCTGGAAGAAATATGGGAAGCGTTTAAAAATATTCTAGTAAATGCCGAGCAGGCATTTTTACCAACTAAATTGTTAAAAACAAAATGCGATCCGGAATATTATAATGCAAAAATCAGACGGTTGAAAAGAAAAACCAGAGAAGCGTTTAGCAACAGACACTGTAGTGAAAACCATATGACATTATTTCGAAATTATTCAAAAGCTTTGAGGAAGGAAAAGAAAATCGCAGACGAACATCATTTAACTCATATTCTTGATGCAGAGGACAGTAAAAATTGGTCGGCATTTTTTAAATACGTTCGTAGAAGGAAGGGAAATAAAGATGAGATTCCAGTTGTTCGGGTTAATAATTCGCCAATATCGGACGATTGTGAAAAAGCTAATGTTTTTAACGCGCATTTTAGCTCCGTTTTCAAGAAAAAGTCAAATTGTATTCAGATACCATCACTGTCAGATAGAAGTGTTTTTCATATTAATTTAAATACTTTGCGGAAAAGAATAAAATTAATGAAGAGAGGGAAATCACGAGGCCCGGATTCTATTTCCACGGACGTCATTAAATTAGGTGGAGAGGCTATTATACCATGTTTAATTCGGTTATTTCATGTATAAACAACGCTTGCGTACCGGAAGATTGGAAGCTGGCTCTCGTCGTACCTATTTTTAAAAGTGGCGACAAGACATTACTTAGTAAGTATAGACCGGTAAGTCTTACATCAGTCATATGCATGCTTATGGAACATCTAATTTCTAGCTATATCAGGAAAGAATGGGAGGACAAGCAATGGCTTTATCAGGGTCAACACGGTTTCAGGAATGGTTTTTCGTGCGAAAGTCAGCTAGTCTCACTTTTACAGGACCTAGCCAACGTAGTTGATGAAGGTGGTAGGGTCGACGCGATTGTAATTGATTTTGCCAAAGCTTTTGATGTTGTTCCTCACTATCGTCTTGTAAAGAAATTAATAGATTCGGGTTTAGACACTAGAGTGGTAGCGTGGATAAACGAACTACTTCGTGACAGGACACAAAGGTCCGAATCGGAAATTACTTATCAACTTCGAGAAACGTCACGTCAAGAATTCCACAAGGGAGTGTCATCGGCCCACTCATGTTTCTTGCCTTCGTGAATGATTTACCGACAAGTTTAGTATCTAATGTACGACTCTTTGCAGATGACTGCGTAATTTATAGAATTGTTAACTCGGAGGAGGACGAGAATATTTTGCAGCGAGACTTGGACAAATTACATGTCTGGGCGGATACAAACGGCATGGAAATAAATAGTTCAAAGAGCAAATCCATCACGTTCGGTAGGGGTCGAAGTTACAATGAAACCGCGTATAAATTGAATAATAATGTTATACCTCGAGTCACGTCTTGCAAATATTTAGGAGTTCAGCTAGACAGTAAATTGACATGAGAAAATCAAGTAAATTTCGTTGTAGGGAAAGCATGGAGATCTTTGCATTTTATTATGCGGTTTCTCAAAAAGAGTTCAGTGAGTGCCAAAGAACTGGCATATATGTCATTAGTGCGACCCATATTAGAATATGGTGCGATATGTTGGGACCCATACAGACTTTTGCAGCAAAGAAATCTAGAATAGGTTCAGCGTAGAGCTTCAAAATTTGCTTTCAGGGGTACCAGGAATAAAGTATGGGAGTCACGCGAAACAAGGAGAATGAAATCGCGTCTCTATGCTATGTATAAAGCGTACACAGGCTTTCGACCCTGGAAAGAAATTCAAAGTCGATTAGGGAAACCTACATATTTCGGCAGAGCGGATCACATGCACAAAATTCAGACAAGAATTCAGAAAACGGACGTTGGGAAATATTCATTCGCGAATCGAAATATTAGAAACTGGAACGGCTTGCCTGTGACAATTTTTGATCCCTTTCCTCATGATGTCAGCAAATTTGAAAATAAATTAAATTCCTAGATGTTTATATGTGTCTTATTATCTCCTATGTAAAGTATGTTACATTATAACTATTATTATTATAACATTATTATTATTACTATTATTATTACTATTACTATTACTATTACTGTTACTATTACTGTTATTATTAGTATTATTATTATTATTATTATTATTATTATTATTATTATTATTATTATTATTATTATCACTAGTAGTGTCAGTGCGAATAATTCGACGGAGTTCAATATTTTTAAAATTCCCTTAATTACAATTTTCTTTTATATATACTGGGAGTTAATTTTTTTATGTATAAAATTTTTAGCCGCTGCATCTAATTCAACATTGTTATTTAAATTTTTATCACAGCTGAATGTACTAATTTTCTTTAACTCAGATTCTCTGTAGGACACTAACAAATCAAAATGTATGAATAATGGGACTTGATATAATTAATTCTTCCCAAATACAATAATTTAAGAATAAATAAATTCAAAATATCAATAACATTCATGATAATGTTGACCAACACGATCAATAACAGGACAAAATATCAATAACCATTATTATTGAAAATTATAATCCATGTTCAAAAATCCATCACTAAAAATAAACTATAAAAACCAACAAAGAAAAAAATTGCCACAATAAATAAATAAAGCCTTTCTTGCTCGCGAGTTAATATAACTTACCACTTTCATTGAATTGGTCCTTCCCTTCAAGAATGGATATGAACACATTTATTAATAACCTTGCTTGTGAAAATGCTAAATAAATGTGGAACAGGCATAGGTAAATAAATACTAATTTGAGAAGAAAATAAATAAAATTTAATACACAAATAAAAATAAAATTTATACACTATAAAATGTGCACACTATAAAATTAACATCATTAAATTTAACAAACAAATAAAATTTCAGGTCACTTCCCTGAATATAATATTTTGAGTGAATAACTTGCCATTTTCTTTAAATTGGTCCTTCAAGAACCTTCAAGAACAGAAATGAACACATTTCTAAACAACCTTGCTCGTGAAAATGCTATATATAGCTGGCCAAGTGAGAAAACAGGCGTAGGTAAATAAATACCAACTTGCTCCAGTGTCTGTCGTTGTGACTTGTTAATAGTCATAGTGAAGGCAATTCTTGGCGGAAATTATTTTCTACACAACATAAATGGAAGGCTTAAATCAGAAGGACATAACTGAAATCTGGGTATTAAAAGTCTTCCCTGAATCAATAACTACTGCAGAAATACAGAGGTCATGCAATGCCTTCACAATCATGCGCGTTCCATTTACCAAACCTTCTCCAACATTTAAATTTCTTATTAACATCACAATTGTGTTAATTTTCAGTGTAAGAATATGAGGTGGGAGACCTGATGGAGTTAAACTATTCAAGAATTCTAGAGGATATAACTGGGCAGAGGAGTGATCTTCACTTTCAACACAGTCAATATTTATTATTATCAGTACACACCGATAATAATGAAGTCACTACCAATACAAATAAAATTAACAACATTAAATTTAACAAACAAATAAAATTTCAGGTCACTTCCCTGAATACAATATTTTGAGTGAATAACTTGTCATTTTCTTTGAATTGGTTATTACCTTCAAGCACAGAAATGAACACATTTCTAAACGACCTTGCTCGTGAAAACGCTACATATAGATGGCCGTGTAAGAAAACAGGCGTAGGTAAATAAATACCAACTCGCTCAAGTGTCTGTCCTTGTGTCTTGTTAATAGTCATAGCAAAGGCAATTCTTAGCGGGAATTGTTTTCTGCACAACATAAATGGAAGGCTTAAATCAGAAGGACATAACTGAATTCTGGGTATTAAAACAGTCTTCCCTGAATCAATAACTACTGCAGAAATACAGAGGTCATGCAATGCCTTCACAATCATGCGCGTTCCATTTACCAACTCTAACATTTAAATTTCTTATTAACATCACAATTGTGTTAATTTTCAGTGTAAGAATATGAGGTGGGAGACCTGATGGAGTTAAACTATTCAAGAATTCTAGAGGATATAACTGGGCAGAGGAGTGATCTTCACTTTCAACACAGTCAATACTATAATATGTTTTAGAAGGACCTTCCACCAAATTTTCAACAATGTCTTTATTAATTTCTGAACAATAGTAATTTTTTGTGCACAGTATTGCAACATTTGTTAGAGCGTCAATATTTGTTTCATTAATTTTGTGGGTAAGAAATACATTGCTTATTAAGTCATCGTAATTGCATATACACTGTGAAGGTATTTCCACCAATTCATCTTGTAAGTGGTGAGATGACAATGTTCCATTTCCTAATTTTAATAACCACTCACTAAATTCTTGATCAGCAGCTGCTCTAATATTTTCTGTACGTTTTCTTTTTTTAATGAACTTCCAAAATAAACAATTTTTTACACAGTTTTCAACAATGGATAAACGGGTACCACGTCTAATAACTGGAAGGGTCTGTCTAAAATCTCCTCCAAACAGAATAACTTTCCCACCAAACAACAAATCACATTTCATGATATTCTGTAATACTTTATTACAGACAATTAGAGCATTTTTGGGAACCATTGATATTTCATCCCAAATAATTAGTGATGCTTTTTGTAAAACCTTTGCTTCCACAGAATCTTCTCTGATTTTGGCCACAGATGATTCATGAATAGGAACTGGTAATTTAAAAAGAGAATGCGCAGTCATACCACCCTCCAATGTAGTAAACTGAAATTGTCACGAACTGCCAAACGATAGCAATAGTACCGCAGTTGTGTTGTAGAATTCCTAACTGCAGTTCTATATATATCAACATGCTGCATGCCTGGCTGCCATCCTGAATCACCACAGGGAAACAGGAGTGGATAGCTCATAGGGTCAACATGAGGATTCATGTTCGATATAATGGAAATTCTCTCTGAGCTTTTTGATCTTATTACGAAGTCAAATTTTCCTGGTTCCTCCCCTCATCAAACATAAAGGCTGCAGCTATTTCCTCCGATACTGGAATATTGTACCGACGCTTATCAAATGAATTTTCCAAGGAGAATTTTAGCTCCATATTTTGAACATGATCCGTAATGTCCTTCATGTGTTGAAAAAGCTGAGCATAAGGATTTATATGGAGAATAATTTCCTGTAAATTCTGCATAATATATCTATCACAAAAACGATTTCCATACCTATCTATACTTTTATTTAGAGCTTCACTTGCATCTAAAATGAATAAACCTGCATATGATGGCTGAATGTTATTTTCTGGAATCAAAGGCCCAACAGCATGATATATCTGTCCATGAATTTTTAGACAATAAGGCCCTGACCCTCGTAAATGAACAGCATTTATCTGAACAGATGCAAAAGCCAGAGCATTATTATACTGCCGTATGTTTTCAAGATAATTTCTTGTTGTCGAATCATTTGCTTCGATTAGCTCTCTAAGAAACTGAGGCACGGCAATTGGTGGTAATTTTATTTTCCCCTTATGGCAACATATAGAAGTATTCTGCTCACCTCGGAAAAGTTTTGCAGAACAATGACTACATCTATAGTCCATTCCACCAACACTGAACAATGGAACTTCACTGTCAGATTTATATATTCTGGCAGCATCATAACTAAGTGGAAGGTCTCTGCTTGCACTTCTATTGCGACGGATGCCATGCGTTACATCTGCTTGAACTTGCATGTTCATTTGACAGAGCCCGCCTTTCGCGTTTTCTTCTGTCTTCTCTTTCCAGTGTAAGAGGTCTTTTACGTGGCATATTTGTCCTAAATAAAAAAAACATCTATGAACATTGAGGATTTAATGTTAATGGAACTAAAATGTAATTCTTAAAATCATAATACATAGTGCTATTTAATTTGCAGAATTTTTTCTTGAATATATTTAATAATCAGAACATATATCTCTAAACTAACCTTTATTTCAAGTCCCTCTGCGCTATTTAAATGCACCAAGATGTAGGCAGAATGAAGGTTGAACCTATCAAAACAAAATATGGGAAATAAAATTGTTGAAAAATGCATGCTTATATTATAAATAACCGCAAAATAGAGTGAAAACAGTTAATTTAGGTCTGAAGAATAACAAATACAAATATATTAGAAAGAATTTGAAGAGAAAAAGAAACTTTTAAAAGAAATAGAATCTTAAGAAAAAAATTTTAAGAGATTATCTAACATTACAAAAATAACTTTTAGTCCTAAAAAATAAATAAAAAGACATTCATGAACATTGAGGATTTAATGTTACTGGAACTAAAATTTAATACTTAAAATCTTAATACATGCAAATAACAGGAATTTCGAAATTCTTATGGGCCAAGATACAAACGACTGTGGCACTCTTTAGTGTAAAAAAAGATAAAAGTGAGCCATACAATGTAATCTACTGCACATCTTGGAGTATGTTGGCAGAATGCAATTGACTTGCAATGTAATTGGATATTACTAACCTTTAACCACTGGTAAACCGCACTGCACGCACATGAAACTATGCTATTCTGCTGCCCCAAGATGGATGCAGAATTAAGCCATGTGCTCGTAAAAAAATCTTGTACCTACCAATTCAAAATATCAAATATAGACACTAATATAAAAATTGCACAGAACTTATCTCTGCGTGCGATGTAATCGGATACAATATACTAACCTTCGCTGTTAGCCAAATTCGCTGCCACTTCTCTGTAACTAAATTCGCTGTTCAACCGCACCGAACCGCACACGAACACCAAAGGTATTGGCGCTTTCAAAATTCGCTTTCAGCAGTTACAGGTTCGCCAACTTAAATTTTGCGAAGAACGTTGAGTTCTTGTAACAGTTATTTTTTTGTGAATACCTTATTACACTTTGTTGTCAGTCTGTAACTCAGTAAACTTTTTTTACATTCACAACTTTCATTGTTCAATTTGTTTATATTTGGCCATGCGCTCGGAGATATGGCGTTATAATAATGATATGCCGCAGGTTCCCCAACTCATATTTTGCGCAGGACGTTGTGTTATTTTTTTAATTATTTTTTTGTAAATAACTTTTTAAGAATTACGAAAATGCAAAACTGATTACAATTGCGGAAATAGAAAATTTTTTTACACCGATAAACACCCTGATCATACGAATACATCTAGTGGTTATCTATATCTCAGATCACCATTTTACTGTATTAATTATATGGATTATTATGTGCAGTGGCGTGTAGTGCAGTGAAGTGAAGTGGAGTGCTATGGAGGCTTGCAGTGAAATGTTTATGTTAATTTTGTAAACTGTGTAAAATTTGTAAAATTTTTGTATAGTTGTTAAGTTCTGTAATGTTTAGTTAGTGTATTTTGCCACCAAGTTCTGGAACTTATTTGCAGAATTAGTAATAAATCTATCCTACCTACTACTATTTAACACAATGTTAGATGTTTTAAGTTATGAAGTTTCAAAGTTCGGTGGAGCAAATCCAATAGCAGGCAAGATCTCAACAAGGAACTTTGATCCAATGTTTTTATGCGCTATGCTTTGACAAAATTCCATTGCCTGCTACTTCTTGTCGGCCCCCTACTATTTCCTTTGACACGATAGGGGATGCC
>BLKR01006762.1:0-50516 GCA_011170035.1 Teleogryllus occipitalis | reverse complement strand
CCCTCGCGCTCACCCTCGCGCCTGCCCTCGCGCCTACCTCGGGCATACCCTCGGGCCTACTCTCGCGCCTACCCTCGCGTCTACCCTCGCGCCTACCCTGGCACCTACCCTGGCGCCTACCCTCGCGCCTACCCTCGCGCCTACCCTCGCGCCTACCCTCGCGCCTATCCTCGCGCCTACCTCGGGCATACCCTTGGGCCTACCCTCGCGGCTACCCTCGCGCCTACCCTCGCGCATACCCTCGCGCCTATCCTCGCGCCTATCCTCGCACCTATCCTCGCGCCTATCCTCGCGACTACCCTCGCGGCTACACTCACGCCTATCTCGCGCCTACCGTCGCGCCTACCCTCGCGCCTACCCTCGCGCCTATCCTCGCGCTTCTATCTCGCGCTTATCTCGCGTTTATTCGATTACTCGTCATTTGCTTATTTGCGTTTATCTCTTTGCGTTTTCATTTCCGCGTTTATTTCGCGCCTGCCTCGTCTATCTCAGTTTGTCCTTCGCGTTTGGTACCTTGCGTTTACTCGCGTTTACTCGCGCTTGCTCGCTTACTGGCTATACCGGCCTACCTTCCGCGTTTACCTGCGCTACCTTCCCGTTTATTCGTGTTTACCTCGCGTTTATCTCGCGTTTATCTCGCGCTTATCTCAGGCTTCTTATCTCGCAGTTTATCTCGCGCTTATCTCACGTCTACTTCGGCATAGCCTTCCGCTTACTTCCTTGCGTTTACCTCGCGTTTATCTCGTGGGCTTATCTCTGCGTTTATTCGCGTTTATTCAGGTTTATCTCGCGCTTATTCCTTTATTGCTCATTTGGGTATACTCAGTTTACTCGTGTTTACTCGCGCCTACCTTTGCGCTCTTACCTGCGCCTCTACCTGCGCTTCTGCTCTGCATAGCACTGGGCCTACTCCCTCGCGGCTACCCTCGCGCCTACCTCTTCTTTGTGTATACTGCGCTTTTCTCAGGGCTACCTTGGCCTACCTCGCTCCGGCCTCGCGCCTACTCCTCACGCTCTACTTTCGCGCTCAGCCTTCGCGCTTCTACTCCTCCTGCCTCCCTTTACGTTTCGCCTACATTTATTCAGGGCTTACCTGTGCTTCATATTTTGCGCTTACTCGGCATACCCTTGGGCCTACCCTCGCGCCTACCCTCGCGCATACCCTCGCGCCCACCCTCGCGCTGCCCTCGCGCCTACCCTCGGGCATACTCTCGGGCCTGTCCTCGCGCCTACCCTGACGTCTACCCTCGCGCCTACCCTTGCGCCTACCCTCGCGTCTGCCCTCGCGCCTGTCTCGCGCCTATCTCGCGCCTACCTCGCGCCTCATTCGCGCCTATCTCGCGCCTATTTCACGCCTATCTCTCGCCTACTTCTCGCCCATCTTGCGCCTACCTCGCGCCTACCTCCCGCCTTCCACCCCTATCCCCTCCCTTCGTCCGCTCCGTCATGTCCCGAGCTTCCAAACTCTTCCTTGCCTCCACCCCGTGCCGCTCATCCCACTCGCCCTGCTCCTTTTTTCCGCTTTCGCGCTGCGCCGTACTCGCTCTCTCTGAGTAGTCCACCCAACCTCAATATGCTGCCACTACCCCGCCCGCTCCGACCTTTCCCTGTTCCCCCACCTACCTCGCGCCTTCCTCAACCTGTCCCCTCCATTCTTCGCCTGCTCCGTCCTGTCCCGTCCCGCCTTGCTCCATCAGACCGATCCCTGTACCAACCCGCCCCTCTACAACTAGATCGCTGTGTGCCCGCTTTCTCCCCCACCCACTCCTCGTATTATCTCCGCCATGCCCTGCCATTTCCCTGGTGTTCAGAAAGTCAACCGTACCCACTCTTCCCGCCTCACCGTCCCGCCCTACTTACCCATCCCAAACATTCTACCATTACCCCATGCATTTCCCTTCGACCTCCACCTACCTCGCACCTTTCCTGCCCGTCCCCTCCTTTCCTCACCCGCTCCGTCCTGTCCCGTCCCGCCCTTCTCCGCTCGGGCGATCCCATCACAGCCTTCTCATTCTGTCCCCGCTTTTTTCTGGCCTGGCCTCCGCCACGATCACGCCAGGTCCGTGGCGCTCAGAAAGCCAGGCCTACCCTCTCTTCCCACCACACCGCCCCGCCTTATCGCCCAACCCAAACATTCTACCATTACTCTGCTTGCCCTGATCTTTCCCTGACCCCCACCTACCTCGCACCTTTCCTCTCCGTCCCCTCCCTTCCTCACCCGCTCCGTCCTGTCTCGTCCCGCCCTGCTCCGCCTGTGCGATCCCTCGCAACCCCACCCAAACAATTTGCCAACCTGCCCCTCCCCATCCATTCCACTGTCCCCGCTTCTTCCCCACCCATTCCTCCTCCCGCCCGCCCTGACCATCCTGCGTCCATCCACCCCGGCCTGCCTTACCCGCCCCGTCCTGCCTTACCAGCTCTCTCCGGCCGGTCTGGTAGTCCCAAGAGCCCGCTTGCCGGCAAACGCCCCGGAAGTCGTTAGTATTCGTGCGCGGCGCCGCCTCCGCCTCGCAGCAAGGACAAGATCAATACAAATTACCGCGCGGGCGGGGCGGGGAGGAAATCACTTCTGGGGAGAATTTTGTAAGGAAAACGCATCCCCCTCCAGGGAGATTCTATCAGGCCCCTCGGAAATACCCGCACGCCCGTTCATTTTTGTCTGCATTTACGAGGAACGGCCGTCAAGCATGTCGTAAGCAATTTCGTTTCATGCGCCTCTATTGCCATAAAGCGCACCTGTGGATACTACACATTAATTTCAGGGCCGGGGATTAATTCTTTGGCGCAGGTTGTGCGCTCTGCGGAAGGGTGAGGCACGGGAGAGGAGTGGGGGAGGGGAGAGTGCGGGGGCGGGGCGGCCGGAAACGACGCGGGACGGGGTTGTTAAATATTCACGGGGCGGAGTGCTACACAGAATGGAGCGGGCGCCTTTCTCGGTTGGAAGGTGGGCGAGCGCGCTCTATAACTCGGCATTAGCGGCGATCTACGAGTCTTGAAATGCCACAGTGCGGGCGGGATAGCGGGTGCTTATTGCACTGCTGGTTGAGGCGTTCGCGGAGTAAAGGTTCCCACAGACCGACGCGGAAGATCCGCAGCCTACGCGGATTGTCCGTAGCGGAAGTTTCGCGTCACGTGGTGCCTTAGGGGCACGTTTAGACCTGCGCGGCAGGCGAGCGTCGCGGCAACGAATTGGCAGCGTTTAAGGTTCCCACAGACCGACGCGGAAGATCCGCAGCCTACGCGGATTGTCCGTAGCGGAAGTTTCGCGTCACGTGGTGCCTTAGGGGCACGTTTAGACCTGCGCGGCAGGCGAGCGTCGCGGCAACGAATTGGCAGCGTTTAAGGCTCCCACAGACCGACGCGGAAGATCCGCAGCCTACGCGGATTGTTCGCAGCGGAAGTTTCGCGTCACGTGTTGCCTTTTGAGCACCTTCGAACCTTAGCGGCAGGCGAGCGTCGCGACAACGGATTGGCAGCGTTTAATCGGCGGCAAAATTTGTAACGCAGTTAGACGCGTTTCTTCCCCTGCAGCTCGAGTTTCGTGGAAGTCCGCCCGTGTTCGGGAGTCTTCCCTCCCCTCTGAGTCAAGCGACCTTGCCAACCGTCACCAAACGCTGACTCATAATTGACGCTCCGGTGTGAACGGTCCCGCGAATTCCGCAGCTGCGTCGAGCTCGGAACTTTCCGCGCCGCACCCGCTACGGATCTACCGCGCCGGTCTGTGCGAACCTTAAGGCGGAGCGACCTTCCAACCGTCGCCAAACACTGACTCATAATTGACGCTCCGCTGTGAACGGTCCCGCGAATTCCGTGGCCGCGTCTAGTTCGGAACTTTCTGTGCCGCACCCGCTGCAGAGCTACCGCGGCGGTCTATGGGAGCCTTAATGCGACGGGGGGAGGGGCATGCAAGCTAACGCGGGCACCTCGACGCCCACGCTGCGAGGCAGTTTGTTGGGAAGGTAGGTTGTGGGCGCACTCGAAAACTCCGCCGGCCAAACAATGCCAAGTCGTTAGAATGAATGGAAAACTGCGCTCTTGCTAAAGTTGCTGTGATGCTAAAAGCTGCATAGAAACTAGGCAAAATGATTCGTGTAGAGAGAGTTTCTGAAAAAGGTGAAGTTCAGGCCATGCATTATTGTGATCGTTAAAAATTAATTTTAACAATGATGTTTAATGTATTATTTACCATTTGGACTGCATAATTCTAAACAACCTGTAACAAGTATTGTACCGCAGCTTCTGGGTCAATGACCCCTCTTCTCGATGAGGTTTTACGTCCAGTTTCCCTGATCCTTTGAGCAAATGCTGACATGGCCCCTTGTTTTGCTTCTGGACATCAATGTAACTTCATTATATGGGCACATCTTTTAGAATTCAGTGAGAAATATAGTTATTGAAATTATTTTTCTCCGTGTTGTGACGGCAGGAGGTATTATTCCTTCACGAAGGATATGAAGGATGAGAGTCCAAATTTATAGCTGGTTTACACTTGAAAATATATTGTATTACATCGGAGCGGATATTTTGCTAACAATCCTTGAAAAACGCTCATTTCTTTCTGTATTCAAAATTCAAGTAGTATATGGCTTAGGGGAGGGATCACAGAATTATGAAAACCTGTACAGAATTCACTTTTCCCTGTACCACGTCACACAGTTTTTAACTGTTTTTGACACAAAATAAATAAATAAATGAGTAGAACAGTATCTTTCACATAAGATAAATATACGAATTATGATGTCGACGAATTTTTAACTCATTTTAGACCCTATCATTAGACACTTATTTTCACATTTCATCTAAATTGTAAAGAAATAAGGAAAAGGTAAGAATCAGATAATATTTCTTGCCAATTAATTAAATTCCATTGTGCAAATAGTACAATTTCATACAATTGTGCATATCAAGAGATGGCTTTGAATTATTTCTGGCCGCTTTCCAAGAGAGAATTATTTTCGTTTCTGCGCATCGCGATTTCTCGCCATTTTGATTGATTGATTAATTGATTTTTTCGTGTTTCCGGGCGCGTCAACGGCTTTGGTCATTAGTTCCGTGAGGGTAAGGAATGTTTTTCCTTTGGAAGATGGCGGTGATCTTCCCCCGCTGGATGGCGAGATCCGGCGCCGACCTACCGTCGGCTAGTGGGGTTTCCCCCTAACCAGGACTCTCCCACCAGTGGGACACCGCCCCAGCCGAGACAAGTTCTAAGCTCCCGACCGGTCTCCCGGAATATGTGGTAGTGTAGTGCATGATAGTGTAAGTATGTGTGTAAGGGGAGAGGATAGGACAAGGAAGAGGGAGGACAGATCGCGCGCGGTCCGTGGCCCGTTTGGTAGGGTACTGCTCCGACATTCGCCTGGTGTTGATCGAAGAAACCACGGAAAACCATCGATTAGAGCAGCCGGCCGCTAGAGTTCTTCTCCAGACAGCGACTGAATTCGACCTAGCTGGAAAGCTAGTGTCGAAAATCCTGCCGCCGTTAGGACTCGAACTTAGGACCCCCGGTCAGAGGCGCTGCAGTCTCGCCATCTTCCTTCGCGACGTTCCGCCAGAGAATAGCTTCCGCGATCTTGTGTTCGCGCATGGATATCAACGCTCTGCTCCGCTGGTTCTATTACGAGAAGTCTCATGTTCGGATTTCCATCGTTGATAGTTCACACTATTGATTATCTCCCTCTTCCAGCGTGATATTTCAATGGTGGAAAGCATTTCCGTAGTAATAGCATTCCTTACGACGGATGATCCATCACGCCTACTTCTGGATTATCTTGACGTCAGATATGAGACGTAAATAATAGAAAGTTGAATGGAGAGGCAGAGCACAAGAGATAAAGGCAGAGAAGCGAGACCTCCAGTAATAGAAACAGAGACATAAATATTCCGAACGGAGAGAAGCAACATGATAGAGATATATTCACATATTTTAATTCCCAGTTAAGCTTCATTAAGGAATTCCAATCAAATTTAATTGCAAATATATAGCTTCAAGTACTAATTTTCGACCCGATCAAGAAAAAAATTAAGATTATGTGCTTCCAAGTGATATTTTAAGATTTCTTATTCTGAATATTAACTTGATTGAAAGTGAAAAAAAATCGTAAATGGCCGGCCCCGATCGCTAAGACTAGTGTCGTAGTGATCTCGGACCGAAGGGTCGCGGATTCGAGTCTCGCCTCCGGCATGGTTGAATTCGTGTTCGTCCTTTCACCCTTTATCATTACCATTTCATTTGATCTTCATAGTTATTATGACGTTAACTTCAATAGTAGTCACTAATGACCTAGATTTTGATGCAAACTTAAATAACAAAAAAAAATCTTAAATGGAGATTGTGAGCGATGAGTAAAATTAGACATCATTGCTTAAAGCTCAAGTATCTGACGGTTTGCGGTCGAAGGACACAAAACGACGTCGCAGCCAATCGCAACGACAGCACAGCTGAACGGGTTGGAAATCGAAAGAATGGTTGAGGTAGCTAGAGACGGAGGTTTTGAGAACAAACTGAACTGGCTGCGCGTGAAGTGGGAAGAGAGAATAGCCCGGAACGCGGAGGGCAAGGCAAGGCCAGGCAGGAAAAGGAAATAGCGAGCGAGCGTGGAAGGAGTCAGAGGAGCCTGCACTCAATAAGTCTCCCCTTCAATCCGCTTGCAGCCGGCGGCAGCAGCCCAGCGCTTCGCGGATCCAGCATCCCGCGGGGGAATAAAACAAGCGAGAATCTCGGCTCAGGTAGACGAAAGGAAGCCATAGCGCGCGCTGGCACTCGCGAGACCGGTGGCGCGGCGCGGCGGAGAAAAAGAAAACGAAAGACGCCCCAGACTCTAATGGAATGAAATTGCAATCCTTCGATATTGGCCGGAGGTGGCCTCGATGTGGCTTTATTGTCTACGGATGCTATTATTAGGATCACCTAGAATACTCCCGGCCTGCGTTCCATTCAGAAGATTGTCGTTCGACCTAAATGAAATGTTCCGGCCTCGAATTCAGGACGGTTTCGTTCATCTGGGCGGCGTTACATTCACAAGGTCAGGCAACACGATGCGTCACTCAAGAATATTGGTAAATAATACATTTTTTTTATAAAAGAACAATTCATTTTAAAATTTCACTTCAGTTTATTCACTGTTGGAGTTGTTCAAACAATGATGATGAAAAAATGAGAAGCTTGATTATCTTTGTATAAAAAAGAAGAAAGTTGCTACACATATTGTTGTATGTGTGCATGTTGGCTTGAAAAGTAAAAAGACGATTATTGCACGCATACATGTGTGTCAGTGGAAGACAGGAAAGAGAGAGAAAGAAAGAACAAGAGGGGTGAGAGACAGGGAGAGAGAGTGATACAGAGAATGAGACAGAGAGAGACAGAATGTAAATGCATAATTGTGCAAGAGAGAGAATTGAGAAGAGTACGAAATTCCTCCATGATCTGACACAGTAGGAAGAACGTGTGTGCTTGTGCGTGTGTGTGTGCGCACATGCGTACGTGCATGTTCATGCGTGAGTGCGAGTGTGTGTGTGTGTGTGTGTATGTGTGTGTGTGTGTGTGTTACGAAAGATTTTTGATGGATAGAAACGTTTACATAGAGCGAGTTTTGTCTTGCATCTTGAGTATACGATGGATAGACTAATAAGTTTTGGTTAATAAAAAGTACTGAAATAAATGTCGATTATAATCACATCTGATCTTCTGGGTGTCCGATTGGTGTCTCGAAATATGTGGTAGTGTAGTGAATGTTAGTGTAAGTGTGTGCGTAAGGGGAGAGGACAGAACAAGGAAGAGGAAGGAAAGATCGCGCTCGGTCCGTGGCCCGTTTGTTAGGGTACTGCTCCGGCATTCGAACTGACCTATCAGCAAGGGTGGCTCACTGCATCATCATGGCCCTGCAGTGCCTCTGAACGGGCGGTCTTAAGGTCCGAGTCCAGTGGTGGCAAAATTTTCGACACTAGCTTTACATCTAAATTGAATTCAACCGCTGTCTGGAGTGGAAATCTAACGATAGCATTCCGTACTTTCTCGGATCATTTCCAGAAGAATGTGGGTGCAACGCCCTAAAAACCGGGTCACGGACCACGCGTGATCTTTCCTTCCTCTTCCTTGTCCTATCCTGGTCCCTAACATACATACATATACATTCTCATGCACTACACTACAACACTTGTCGAGAGCCCAGTCGGAAGCTTAGTGCTTGCCCCGGCTGGGGCAGTGCCACGCTGGTCGGAGATGTCTGGTTAGGGAAAATCCTCCCAAGTCGACTTACGTTGGCAACGGATCTCTCCATCCTACCGAGAAAGATGATCGCCACCTCCCGCGGAAAAACATGTACTATAATTACGGGTCTAATGACTTAGCAGTTGACGCGCTCGGAATCAGTAATTAATCGATCAATCGAATTCGCTTGACATTGAGTCTGTGAGAAAAGTGGCCACGTATTGCTTCGTTCCACTCACAGGATGCTGACCGTGGTATTCTTTTCCCAACTTGCCCAAAACTCTATCATCAGTTACTCAATCAGCGGGCCTCGTGTCTGCATGCTGCTGAAGTTCTCTGAGACGGTTTGCACGAACTAATTAATAGGTTGCGCCTGATAACGCTATCAATGAGTGAAACAACAAGAGCGCAAAAATCTCTTCAATTTATTCCTGGAATGTAATACAGGGAATTTAGAAAAGTTATATGCTTAGACATTTCGTTAGTAAGAAATTTATTTTCAATCGAATCTGTACTAAAATTTTCTTTTGTTAAATGGATTCAAAATTCATCTAATTCTAACCGCGATGAGAATCTTTCACTTCAATACCCATGGAAAACATACTTTTCTCTTAAACTGTATATCCATCTCACAATCCGTTTGGCAACGCAAGCACCAATGGGGAAAATAAACCTGTTCTAGCAAACACCGAGGTCACATGGTGGTACAAGTTGTTATTGGCTTGCGCGTAGCAACGTACCAAAGAGGGTCTGCGCCGGGGATTCCCATGTTCTCAGGACACGAGTCGGATGTGCGCTCTGTGTGGTGCTTGTGCGGTGAGATACGTGTACCCTGTTTGCTTCGCCCCGCCACATTCCATCCCGCCCCGAACGAATCCGCACGGGCTCTCCCTGTCTCATCCCATCCCGACCCGCACCATTCTTCCCAATTCCTTCCATCCCTGCCCCACCTTGCTCCGCTCTATCCCATTCTTCACGCTTCCTCCAGGCCCGTCCCACCATGTCCCGTCCAATCCCGCACGGCCCTTCCCCGCCTCATCTCATACCATTCCACCTCCCGCCATCCCATCCTTCGCCTCGCCCGGGCGCGCCAAGCCAAGCCCCGCCAAGCCCCGCCAAGCCCCGCCAAGCCCCGCCAAGCCCCGCCAAGCCCCGCCAAGCCCCGCCAAGCCCCGCCAAGCCCCGCCAAGCCCCGCCAAGCCCCGCCAAGCCCCGCCAAGCCCCGCCAAGCCCCGCCAAGCCCCGCCAAGCCCCGACAAGCCCCGACAAGCCCCGACAAGCCCCGACAAGCCCCGACAAGCCCCGACAAGCCCCGACAAGCCCCGACAAGCCCCGACAAGCCCCGACAAGCCCCGACAAGCCCCAAGCCTTAGGCCGAGCCCAAGCCCCGCCAAGCCGCCAAGCCCAAAGCCCCGCCAAGCCCCGAATCGCAAGCCGCCAATCCCCGCCAATCCGCCAAGCCCAGAGCCCCGCCAGCCGCCAAGCCCGCCAAGCCCCCGCCAAGCCCCGCCAAGCCCCGCCAAGCCCGCCAAGCCCCGCCAAGCGCAAGCCCCGCCAAGCCCCGCCAAGCCCCCAAGCCAAGCCCCGCCAAGCCCCGCCAAGCCCGGCCCATGCCCGTCCAACTTCTCCCCGCCCCGCCAGCCGCTCAGCCTCGCCCAACCCAGTCCGGCCCAGTCTCGCCCCTGTCTACTCCTGCACTGCCCCGCCCCTCCTCGCCCAACCCCGCTTCACGCCGCCTTGTCCTGTCACATCCCGTTCTTCCCCGCTCCGTCCTGTCCCGCCCCGCCCCTTTGCGCAGTCCCGAGAGTCAACGGGCTGCGTCGGCTGTGTAGATTGTTACACATGCGTCCGCCATCGCAGACGTCTGTACGGTCACCGCTATGTGCATCCCGATACGCCGGCTCTCACGTCCTGTTGGGCACGGGGACAACTTGGATCAGTGGCTCAAGGTTCTCCTGGGTATTTACACTGATGTACAGATTCGGTCGTGAATGCTACAGAACATAGTGTCATTCGCTGGTATTGACCTGGTTTGTTGCTAAATGGAAACTCCTAAATTATTTCAAGATTTGCATTGCATCATTAGTTCTTTGATAACATCACACATTTTTGCTATTGCATTAACTTATTAACTCGATAAACACAGGGAATCAATTCATATCACAAACATAAAGCATACTCATAAAATACACATAAAAATGAACAATAATTTATGTTAATTTTAATAATCTAATGCTTCTTATACGCCCTTAAAACTTTACTTTCTGGTACATAAATAAACAAACACTCTCAACACTCTGAAGAAAGCAAAACACGAAGTAACAGGGAAAGCAATGGTTTCGACGATTTATCCATAAAACAATGAAGGCATTAGCAAGTAAGTTTTTCGTTTAGTTAACTAAATACGCTCCTTAATTACATGAAAAATGATGATTATCTTTATGTTAATAGCACGCAAGCAATTAAACTTCCACCGTGCAATTAAAGCAATACACCTACGAATCAGAATTCAGGAAATCGTGAATTTAAGAAACTTAAATACTGACGTAGCAAAGGTATTTGCAATCGGCCATGAGACATGAACAAAAATTTATATCTCAGATTACGTACCTATCACAACTTCATATAAAGAAGGAATGAATAAAATTAAATTGGGGAAAAGCTAGCTGACTTATGCAATAATATAAAATATTTATGGTGAATAAATTAAATGTTTTACATATAAACAATTAGTCTTACGATTAGAATGTAAAAAATTAAAACGTCAGTTGTGTTTAGCAGTTCTAAAAAGTATGCTACAGCAAAACTTTGTAGAGAAGAGACTAGAATTTACCCCAATATATATAAATATTGTATTATCTCACATACCTGTCTTTACTTTTCGTGGGAAGAAATGTTTTTGTGACTGTCACCTTTTAATATTTTCCGCTATATGTTCAGTACCTTCCATTTGCAAATATTTCATGGAAACAAAAACCATGCATGGCCAACTAAAATAGATATTTTTCAGAAGCAATACTATATCATGACATGCATGCCTCGAGTGGAAAAGATATGCTAGATTTTCTTAAAATCTGAATTATTCGTAAATGTAAACGAAAAAATATTGAACGTAACATGTTTATAAAGGGGTATAATTGCACTCATGATATTAAAAAAACTCGCTCCTGTCGTCGCTCGTGTTTTTGAACACCATTCATGCAATATACCCCTTTATACACTCGTTTCGTTAATTACTATTATGCAATATGGATTATATTGCATAACTAGCGGAACCCGATAAACATTGTTCTGCCCTTCATCTCCCTCTTTCTCCTTCCCTCGCCCTTGCTCTCTCCCTCTCTCTCCCTCAGTCTCTCTCTCTCTCTCTCTCTCTCTCTCTCTCTCTCTCATTCAAATAATGCCCCAGCCTATGCTGAAAATCTGTTCGCACCTCACCAACCGGTTACGTGTGCACGCTTTACTATCTTACTAGACAGTGCTTCCTTGCGCCCTTCTACAAAATCACGGCTTTCAATGCCCTCTCCACACCTTTTGCAAATAATGTTGCAATGGATCATTACAAGTGACGATAAATGTGAACCAAAGTAAATATGACGACAGCAACAATGGAGCCAGGAACGAATGCAAAGGAACGTTTAAACAGTAATATAAGAGAATGTGCATATAAACAAGAACGGGGAAAATAAACAAGACAGTAAAAGAGTTAAGTGACATAATGGCCACGTGAACAAATTCCGTGGGGGAGTGAAAATAATTTAATAAAATGCTTAGACAAGAACCAGTTGGAATTTAGATAATATTCGAGTTATCGAACGAGATGCGCTTTAAAAACTTATTAGGATGCTATTGCGCAATATTCTAAAAACAGTTGACAGGCGCGCAAGATGAATTAACAAGGAGACGAACCATGGATCCGGTGATGGTCGGAGATAGAAACGAGGCAGGTGTTTTTTTCGTTATTGATGAAGTGAAGTCGGAACTTATAATTTTCACGCGATAGTGGTCAACGCGGATGATTGCGTGATGAATTAGGAAGAATATTTGACTAAAGCTATTCTGGAATTTTCGGAAGTAAATTTAGAAATATGAGTGCTCGTAGAAAACACGGACATTTTGTGTGAATAAAATAGCAAGATGGAGATGAAACGACCCGGGAGCGACGGTCAAGAGTAACTTTTTTCTACCGCCTCTTCTGATTTTTCTCCTTTAATTAGTAGTGTAGTATAGTAGGGTTTTGTAGTGAGTAAGAAACTAAAAAACCATTCACAATACACAAAATACAACGCACAATATTAACATAAACAATGCGGCCAAAATGTCAGGAAATAAATGATTATCGCGAGGCAGCTTTTTCTTACCACTCTAAATACAACTACGAAATAAATTTCCCGAAAAAAAGCTTTGAAAATTGCAGCAGGTAAACTGTTCCAATCTTTAATTGTTCTGTTACAAAAGGAAAATTTCTTGTTCTGTATTCTTGAATCATCGAATAATTACATCAATTCCCTTCCCCAAGGTTTTGCCAGTCTTCTAAACTCTTAAAGACGCTGCTCATTGGGTATTTTAATAATAATTTCGCTTTAAATATCACGACTTATTCGTCAGACGTCCATTCCTTACCATCACTAGCCAGCATCTCCCAAACAAAACTCACCTCCATACAAACCTCAATCTCTTACGAGTTGATACACTCGTTCATCAAGTTCTACATTTTCATTTCGTAACTCTCACTTACTCTACCGCCGGCCTTTAGAGAAGAACGTTTTCCGTGATACCCCCCCCCATTCTGCTGCCATCGTTCCCGACCCTCGTTCTCTCGCCAACACTTCGCCACAGTCACCATCTCCTCCACTGCCAGAGAGGTGGCGACGGTGGCGCTGGCGACGGGGGGCGACGCTGTTTGCCGACAATGCGATATTGAGGGCGTGCGCCGCCGGCGGCGAGAGCGCAGTTCGATTGTTGACCGTGTAGAGGCGCCAACAGCGTTATGAGGCGGCCGTGACGGAACTGGCAACTGTTGCCAGATTGTGCGTAAACAAAGAGGTGATTACGCCACGCCCACCATGTGTCAACGTCGTGGATGCTGCGGGGAAATTCCCTCGCTCTCCGGTGACGCCGCCAGCGCCCCCAGCCCCGCCCCCGCCCCCGCCCCCGCCCCCGCCCCCGCCCTCAGGCGCTGCACGCGGAGTTATGCCAGAGATCTGAACCCGCCACCTCCGCCACTGTGTACCTTCGCCCGTGCTTAGTTGCTTCTACATCGTGTAGCAACCCGTTTGCTCATTTCGCGAGCGTTGTATCTCAACCTCCCTGTAACCGGGAGAGGTAGCTCAGTGCAGCACCTCTGACCGGGAGGTCCTAGGTTTGTGTCCCGGAGGTGGAAGGATTTTTGACACTAGCTTTTCAGGTAGGTCGAATTCAGTCGCTGTCGGGAGGAGAATTCTAGCGGCCGGCTGTTCTGATCGGTAGTTTTCCGTGGTTTCTCCGATCAGCCCCAGGCGAATGCCGGAGAAGTACCCTACCAAACAGGCCACGGACCGCGCGCAATCTTTCCTTTCTCTTCCTTGTCCTATTCTGTCCCCTTACACACACACTTAAACTAACATGCATTATAGTATCTCATATTCTGAGGGAACTTAGAGCTTGTCCCGGCTGGGGCGGTGCCCAGCTGGTGGGAGAGTCCTGGTTAGAGGGAAACCCCGCTAGCCGACGGTAGGTTGGCGCCGGATCTCGTCATCCCGCAGAGAAAGATCACCGCCATCTCCCGGGGAAAACTTACACTACATTTACGGGAATAATGACCAAAGCTGTTGACGCTCCCGGGATCACTAACCAACAAATTCAACGCCCAAGGCGGGACTCGAACCCGCGACCCTTCGGTCCGAAATCACTACGACACTACGGTCTTAGCGATCTCGACCCCCGGGTCGGCAATTAGGATTTTCTTTCGCGCATTTCGTCGTTCCCACCTCACGATTGGGGAAGAAATGATTTACAACACCGCAGTGATGTGCTGGACGAGGGAAGCATATCATTCATCATTTCATTGACATCAAACGCTCCTCACTTCCGACTCGTAGTAGGTAAGATGGGCTTACGGTGTATCTCGGCACGAGGTAGACTAATGACCATTGCCGTTCAAACATGAAAACACGGGCTAATTTGGACCTTCGAGCTCCCTTGACAGCCAAATCTGGGGAAGGTGTTCATGTGTCATCACCCAGCCCGGCAGTGAGATTAAGGGAGGTATTTCGGTCAACGCGGAGTCGAGAATCTCTGCAGGCAAGGGAAGGTCTCTAAACGAGCAGTGTGACCTAAAAATAAACAAAAGAATATTAACATCCATAATAGGTTTCATTTAAAGAAGTTAAAAATTTAAAATTAATCATTAACTGGAATCCTGAATACAGTATTCTTCTAACTTGCTGTTCTAACTAATCAGCGTCAGCTGTTATAACTAATCAGTGGTTTTCCGACGTTCCTCGTATCAATATCAGACAAATGCCGGAGCCGTCAACTCATAGGCGACGGGTCGCACACGATCTTTCCTTCCTCTTCCTTGTCTGGTCCTCTCGGCTTACACAAATACACATGCTCTTCACTTCCTCACGTGTTGGTAGTCCAGATCGCAGCAATGCCGATATTTGGGTTGGAGCCACACCTTCTAGCGGGAAGGAACACCGCTAATTAAAGACATACAACATTCCCCACAATACAATAACTACAATCTGTATCAGAACTAATGTGCGTGGCAGTGGACGTGCCTAGAAACATCAACTTGCGTCCCAACCTTACCGGTCAGTCTCAGCACTCACTTTTACCACTCACCTCCACTCTACACCCTCACCGCTCCTCACACACCCCATCCGCCATCCCACGCGTCATACCCCTGCTGTCACTCTCGGCCCTCACTCTTACTACTCATCTCTACTCCATACCCTCACCGCTCCTCACCCTGCCCGTCCGCCCTCCCACCCGTCATACCCCTGCCGGTCACTCTCGGCGCTCGCTCTTATCACTCTACTCTACACCCTCACCACTCTGCCTCTCCCCTGCCCCGCCCTCTCCTACACGACATACCCCTGCCGGCCACTCTCAGCGCTCAGTCTTACCACTACTCACCTCTACTCTACACCCTCACCGCTCCTCGCCCACCCCATCCGCCCTCCCACCCGTCATACCCCAGCCGGTCACTCTCGGCGCTCACTCTTACCACTCACCTCTACACCCTCAGCACTCTTCCTTTCCCCTGACCTACCCCATCGCACGCGTCAAATCCTTGGCGGTTACTCTCGGTGCTCACTCTTATCACTCACCTCTACACCCTCAGCACTCTACTTCTCTCATGCCCCGAAACCTCCCACAAGTCATACTTCAGCCGGTCACTTTCGGCGCTCACTCTTACCACCCACCTCTACTCTACACTCTCACCGCTCCTTGCCCTCACTATCCGCCCTCCCACACGTCATACCCCAGCTGGTCACCCTCGACGCTCACTTTTACCACTCCCCTCTACTCTACTCCCTCACCATTCTGTCTCTCTCCTGTCGCGCCCTCTCCCTCGCGTCATACCCCAGCCGGTTACTCTCGGCGCTCGCTCTTACCACTCACTTCTACTCTACACCCTCAAAGCTCCTCCCCTGCCCATACGCCCTCCCACGTGTCATAACCCTGCCGGCCACTCTCGGCGCTCAGTCTTACCACTCACTTCTACTCTACACCCTCAAAGCTCCTCCCCTGCCCATACGCCCGCCTGGCCGCAAGGCAACCCTGCCGGCCACTGTCGGCGCTCGTCTATCACCACCCTCTACTCTACACCTCAAAGCTCCTCCCTGCCCATACGCCTCCCCAATGTCATAACCTGCCGGCTACTCTCGGCGCTCTCAGTCTTTACTACTCACTTCTACTTACACCCTCAAAAGCTCCTCCCCCGCCCATACGCCTGCCCACGTGTCATAACCCTGCCGGCCACTGTCGGCGCTCAGTCTTTGCATTTTCACTCACTCTCTACTTCTACACCTCAAAGCTCCTCCCCGCCCATACGCCCTCCTCCCACGTGTCAAAAAATTCCTGCTGGCCACTCGGCGCTCAGTCTTTACTACTCACTCTTCTAGCTCTACACCCTCAAAGCTCCTCCTCAAGCTCCATGGCTGCCCGCCCACGTGTTTATAATTCCGTGCTGGCTACTGCCGAAGTTTCGCCTTACTACTTCACTTACTTCTATACCCTCAAAGCCTCGCCATACGCCCTCCCACGTGTCATAACCCTGCCGGCCACTCTCGGCGCTCAGTCTTACTACTCACTTCTACTCTACACCCTCAAAGCTCCTCCCCTGCCCATACGCCCGCCCACGTGTCATAACCCTGCCGGCCACTGTCGGCGCTCAGTCTTACCACTCACTTCTACTCTACACCCTCAAAGCTCCTCCCCTGCCCATACGCCCTCCCACGTGTCATAACCCTGCCGGCCACTCTCGGCGCTCAGTCTTACCACTCACTTCTACTCTACACCCTCAAAGCTCCTCCCCTGCCCATACGCCCTCCCACGTGTCATAACCCTGCCGGCCACTCTCGGCGCTCAGTCTTACCACTCACTTCTACTCTACACCCTCACCACTCTGCCTCTCCTTTGCCTCGCCATCTCCCACACGTCATACCCCTAGTGGTCACTCATTCTTACCTCTCATCTCTACACCCTCACCGCTCCCCCCCAGCCCATCCCCCGCCCGCGCGTCCCACCCTTTGCCTGTCACGTTCCCCGGCGCGGTGCCGTAACTCGGGTTATGGCGGCGGCCGGCGGCCGCGCGGCGGGCGAGGGCGGTCGGCGCGGGGCTTAGTTATATCGCGCCAGCGCGGGGCTCCGGTAGTAACGCCTGTTTCATTGCTTTCGAAGGAGGGGGCGAGTGATTTATACCCGCGCGGCAGTGGAATCTCCCTTCCAGGCAGGTTCGCGCCACTCTCACTCGGGGATTTCCCGCCCCGCCCCACCCCGCTTCCCCCCCCCCCCATCCGCGAGGGTGCCGTATTTGTTTTTTTGCAAAAATCACCCTGATATTCTGCTTTTTAGCTGTTTTAATCTCCATTTGCAGCGCCGGCCGGGGACCCCGGTACGCCAACGAGCAGGGAGTGCTGCAACCCGTCTTCGATGGCCGAACGTAAATATTCTAATACGGGTTTTCAATTATTGATCGTTCGCTTGCATGCAACAGCTGGCAGTTGGGTTACAGCGCAATAAAACAAGGGCGTGGCGGGCGTGGCGGCCCCGCAGGCTGGCCGCGCGAACGCGGGTTGCCCTGCCGGGCGCCAATGAGGCGTCGGGCTGCTGAAGAGGAGTAAGCGCCAACGCGCATGGGGACGGTTGGTTGGTTGTTAGTGATTCTGGGCACGTCAACAACTGAGGTTATTAGTTCCGTAAGTGTAGTGCATGTTTTTTTGGGAGGTAGCTGTTATTTTCCCCCAGTAGATGGTGAGATCCCGCGCCGACTTACCGTCGGCTAGCGGGGGATCCCACAACCAAGAATCTCCCACCAGCGGAGCACCGCCCCAGCCGCGACAACCTCTAAGCTCCTGACCGGTCTCCCGGAATGTGTGGTAGTGTAGTGCATGTTAGTGTATGTGTGTGTGTAAGGGGAGAGGATAGGACAGGACAAGGAAGAGGAAGGAAAGATCGCGCGCGGTCCGTGGCCCGTTTTGTAACGGTACTATTCCGACATTCGCCTGGTGCTGATCGGAGAAACCACGGAAAACTACCGATCAGAGCAGCCATCTTCTACTACTTCTCCTCCAGACATCGACTGAATTCCACCTACCTGACAAGCTAGTGTCGAAAATCTTACCATTGTCGTGACTTGAATCTAGGACTTTCAGGTCAGTGGCACTGCAATAACATCAGTTGATGCCCAAAGCCACCTCTCTCGGTGGGACGGGTGGAGGTAACTGGTTAAGCGGAAATGGAGGCAATGGAAAGCCTCCTATGTTTACTACTTTGTGCTCGTCGTTGCCGTGTGGTTTTGAGGCTCCCAGTGTGAGCCCTTGAGACTGGGCGTTTGTTCTCATTCACAAAGGAACACTCGGACACGATGGGGCTGAAGTGCTTACAGGCTACATATATTCACTCTTCCAAAACATCCCCCCGATTTAGTGTAACGAAGTCCGCCACGCCAGTTCGCGCTACAGATTTTCTAGATTGGTACCAGTGTCTAATAACGCTTGCAGTGTAGCATTCCCACCTGAATCATTCGTGAGTATCGGGCCCTGCCACGACGAAACCAAATATCAAACCGGGTGGATGTAACGGGTTCAACGGAGACGAAGGCAGTGGAAAGCCTCCTGCGTTCTACTACTTTGTGCTTTCGTTACCGTGTGGTTTTGAGGCCAGTGTCTAATTGGTACCAGTGTCAAATAACACTTGAAGTATAGCAGTCCTTCCTGATTAATCCGTGAGTATCAGGCCCTGCCACGACCAAACCAAATATCGAACAGGGGACCACACGGATTTTTTTACCTGAGGGCACAGAGGTTCTAACCAATTTTCTTACTGTGTTCGCCATTACAATTACGACGTATCGCAGAGAATCTGGACAACAAGAGGGGAAATTATAATCCTGCACCAGAACCCCACCTAGTCATATGTGGGACCTCAACCGAGGCCACCGCCTCAACCCTGCCCTCGGGTAAGACTGAGATAGAACAAAAGTCTCAGGCGGTATATATTCCCACACGGCTTACCTGAAAGACAAAGGTACGACCATCAGACTAGTTCTTATTCTCATCCCCGCATTAGCATTACACATCTTTGGTCTGAAAAGCGTACATGTCAGAGTACCATAAAAACATTTCTTTAGAAGCGGGCAGAGTCCCCTCTGCCAGCTCGAAGTTTACAGGCTTTTCAAGTACCTGCCAGAATAATTAAACGCGTCTCAAAAGCGCGGAACAAATCTGTTGTCAATACTCATTAGTGTCTGGCACTGTCACGACGAAGCCAAGACCCAACTCAGAGCCACTGAGGTTGTAACATCCTTGGAGCACTGATTTTCCAACTCGTCTTCTCACTACTGTCATGTATGCTCCGGATGCATCATCGGTACTGATTGATTTATTAGTGATTCTGAGCGCGCCAACTGGTACGGTAATTAGTCACGTAAGTGCTATGAATGTTTGTCCTTTTTTCCCCGGAAATGGCGGTGATCTTCCCCCACTGAATGGAAAGATCTGGCGCAGACCTGTCGGCTAGCAGGATTTTCCCCCAGGTACCTCCCACCAGCAGGGCACCGCCCCAGCCGCGGCAAGCTCTAACCTCCCAACCGGTCTCCCGGAATATATGGTAGTGTAGTGCATGTTAGTGTGCAAGGGGTGAGGATATGAGAACGAAGAGGAAGGAAGGATCGCGTGAAGTCCATGGCCCATTTGTTAGGGTTTGTTGCGGCATTCGCCTGGTGTTGATCGGAGAAACCACGGAAAGCTATCAACCAGAGCAGCCGGCCGCTAGAATTCTCCTCCGGTCAGCGCCAGAACTCGACCTAGCTATCTAGCTAGTGTCGAAAATCCTGTCACCGTCGGTACTCGAACCAATGACCACTAGGTCAGAGGCACTGCAGTGACATCAATTGATGCCCTGAGCCACCTCTTCCGGTACGTATCAACGGGAAACTGGACAGCCGGACGGGACAGTTCCATTCCACCAGCAGGACTCTTACGTAGAACTACAGGGGAGGTATTAACAAATCCCAATTTCGCCCACAAGAAAAACGGAGACGCGAACAAGATGACGCAGAAAGGTGAGGTCAGAAACGCAGTGACGGACAGGGCGGGCGAGGAGGAGTGGTAGAAGTAGGGAGGTGAAGGCTAATGAGAGAGCAGAAACTGCATTGGGAGGCAGTGATAGTAAGATCAGCTGGAAACGCAATGATTGGAACAGAGCTGTCGGAGACAAACAGAATGATGGTAGCAACGGGAGATAAATAAAGAATAGATTCTTCATCTGAAAATATCCTGGGAATCAAACAATAGAAATTATTGATTCGCTAAATCTGACTCAGTTCCACAGTCTTTCGTTAGAGTCGTGAGAGCCGTGATTTTAATGCGGAGGCGTTAATGAGGGATCATATATATTTTACGGATAATATTGAAACATGCCCGACGTTGACTGGTGCCAATTTGAAACAAGCCCCGTCTTTCTATTTAAAAACAAGTCCCATTTGGAAGGACATTTTGAAACATAGTTATTACTGATAAATGTGATTTGGGCGCCAGGAAAAGGTTAAACTTGAAACCTAATGATTTCTACGTAATTTAAATATCTTTCATTCCAAAATTATGTTGTGCTCAGTTACATGGGTTTCGAAGTTCGTAATTGTTTCTACTTACTCTGCAACCAATTATTCAATCTGCCATCCATACGGAGTGGCGAGGAATCTGAACATCTTATTAAAATGCTGGATTGTACGTAACGAACAATAATAATCAGCTTTCATTCAACTTAACAAATTAGAATTTATTATATTGATTATAAAAAATGAATTGATCTGTGGTCATGACCAGTTTTCTCTATATTACAATAGTTATAAAACCTTTTTATTCATTCGTGGGTCTTCGCACGCTCTTCACCTCATTCGATGTTGCCCCATAGAACTTTCTCCACCGACGCAGCAGAATCTTGCTTCTGGATAA
Source organism: Teleogryllus occipitalis (assembly GCA_011170035.1). Classification (NCBI taxonomy): domain Eukaryota; kingdom Metazoa; phylum Arthropoda; class Insecta; order Orthoptera; family Gryllidae; genus Teleogryllus; species Teleogryllus occipitalis. Next base: position 29,642 of record BLKR01006762.1, on the reverse strand, counting down.
AGTCCTCGCCTAATGTCCGTGTCTGGTTCCAAATTCTCCCGGCCACACTATTATAATCCGTGACTTCCCTCACTTGCGTCTCGGGTGGACTCCTAGACACGTATTTACTTCCTACAAGAACTCTCTATCCAAGCATAAGAAACGATAGTTAACTTTATACAACTGTCAAGTATAGTCTTTCCTCGATCTAGTAAAATATATCATAAAGGGTATACAGAGCAAATTCCTCAAGTTAATATTGCAGTATAGTTTTCTCTAATGTACTAAAACGGAGGATTGGGCAACAAGTAAAACTTTCCATATTGTATAAATCCACTTTTTGCCACTAAGGCAACTTAGGGGAAATGAGTAGATGTATATGACGAATTCGGGAATTGTACACGAAAAATATTGCAGCGAAACTATTCTATGTCTTCGTCTTCTTCTTCTTCGGTTTCATGGTACTCTGAGTTTACATTTTTTTCAGATCGATTGTGTTACTATGTGTCACGTATATAAGAATGTTTATTAAAAGAAATACCCAGCGAAGGTTTTTTTTTACATTTGTTGCGCCAACTCACGACGCAACGCGTCTCCTAACCCCTTCTTGGGTGTTGAGCGCTTTTGAAGTAATCCTCCGTTACTTTGTACATTAAATCTGGAGTAATCCTTCGTTACTGTAGATATTTCTGTACGTCACGTCTCGTCGCGGTCTGTTGTTAATAGGACCGCCAGGTAGCATCTTCACGTACGCTGCTACGCGCTCCTGCGTCACTACCCAGCGTCCAGAATTGGGAAGGAATAAGAATAGGGGTGGGGTTTAGGACACTTCACAAGGTTTGGTCTAGCCTTTGTGAAGCAGCCAAACCCGTCTTGTTGGAACAAATTTCACATGAGATTCGTCGGGAATCGAACCCGGATCTCCTTGGTGAAAGCCGAGCGACTTTGCTCTGCGCCACGAGATGGCCGACATCACAAGGTTCAACATCACACTTTCAAGAATGTCATTTTAAGGGATAGGTTTGCTGACACATTCTCTGGCTGAACACCAAAAGTTGTCCGATGTCCATGAAGGAGTCTTTGCGATAAGAAATTTGAACCGTTTGATGACTTCATATTGAAACGTTTTCAATATACCTGTAGGTAATATTAACACAATCTCTCCAGGTTGTGCAACCCAATTTCAAACGTTATCTTCAATTTTTGTTTGACAATATTTGAATTTTAAATAATTTAATTTTTATTATAATTTTCATGAATTCTACTCTCCAACGTATGCTTCCTAATACTTACGGGATTCTACGTCCCAGCCAGTACAGTCTGGGCATTCTCTCCAAACTTACTGTGTTGAAAAAATAAAATGTTTGGTCTGCGGAGTATATCTATTAAATGAATCAGCCTTTTTTTCGAATAACCTATTTCCATCATTTATTAATACTAACTTCGTTATTTACAAATTTTGACTTTATAAAATAAAGTGTCATTGACATACCATTGCATTTAAATATTAGTTCTTTTGTCTATTAACTGCCATTTGAATGTCTATTTACTCTTCCCTTTGCAAGGAATTATTTCATTTACATCTTCGACGTTTTCCGCTACACTTACTGTTTGTGAAAGAGTTGTACTCGTCGACTGCATGCAGCTGAAATGAAAAAGTTCCCCGAGGAGCCTTGACAGACATCGGTAATCTGTTCTTCTATCTTGATGTTAATATTGAACGATAGTTAATGTCCCTCAATCTAATATTAACTAACAAAAACTAGTTATAATAAATTATTTTCCTAATGTCTCGGATGGAAATTTCTATTTCAAAATTACTTCAAATAGCATTAAATACATTTTCTTGCGTCATGAATCTCTACCACGTCTAAAAATTTTATCATGTGCTCTCTAGCATGACCAAGTAGCTTCTGACAAAATTACGATCTCGATAAAACATATCACCTCGTTTTTATTTTTCTTATAACTTTTTATAAGTAGTTTTGCCATTGACTTCTACTCATCTGCCAGCATCGCCTATCCTTGTCCTGACCCTTGCACCTGTACTAAAACATGTCTCCATTGGTAGTCCATATTTTCTGCAATTCATTATATGATGCTAACGAATTTTGAAAAAAAATTATAATCGGCCATGTCCCAAATAATGAATGTATTTATTTTATCTTTGGAATATTAAATATCCCGTATTCAATGTTTAATCCGGCCTCGAACATTGCTGAACCTCAATATTAACGTCGTGTCCTATGTCTTCTATTGTAAATATTCTATCCAACTTCCATATTATCATTTTCGGGTACCAATGTTTCAAAATCATTCTATCATGTCTATCATTTTCATTATGTTTTAAATTAAAACTTCCTTTAGGTTATCTGAGTATACATCGATATATCGAAGTTAGAGAGACCAATGTAAGTCGTACCCGTTTGTTGGAGCGGAGTATATTTTGAATAATTTATATAATATTTTCGATAAAAAATAATTGGTCGTTGACAGGATAGTGTTTATATCCTGTCATTTTGGTGGATATCCTGGCTTTCCATATCGGGGGTGGGTAACGCTCTTAGTATTAAATGATCACTAAAAATGACAAAAAATTGAAAAAATGTAATTGGATATTTCATGAATGCAATTTTGAAAGAATATGGTTTAAAGATGGAAACTGTAAATGTGGAGAATATTTTTTAAACTCACTTGCCACGACGCAATTTTCAGTGTCATTCACGATAGGTAGTAAATCCCGCCGTGGATGTATCAATAATAGTGGTCACCTAGTGGTCGAAGTTCGATTGTAGTTTATTATTTTTTTAATTTTTAACGTTATTGAGTTAACGTATAGCAATCATTGCATATATATAAATTTTGTTCTATTACGTCATCTGCCCCCCGTGCGTGTAGAAATACCTCATAAAGTTGTTGTTTGCCTCAATTCCATGTAATACTTATGTAAATAAAAACCTTTGCAAATCTACCTGTGAAACCAGAAAGAACCCTGTTATTCTCACCTCGTTCCACTCCCGCAAGGCAGAGAGGCACAACAGCAAACGGTCTCATAGTCTCAACCTCCAACAGGGAAAAGTCCTCCAGAAGTCAAATACACTGTCTCCAATACCCTTCGTTCATGTGTCATGTTATGTTTGTTAAAAAAAAAATAACATCACTAAAAAGTTTGTAAAATATAATATGGTTTACATACGAAAATTTTTATTATTAATTACAATTGTTAATAAAATAATTTTCACATTCACAAATGCAAATATGGGTTAAATATCTTTCTCTTTAACGTTAAGATTGAAATAGAAGTCAAAATCCAAATGATTCTAAAATCAAGGTTTCATGCACTATGCTCTAAAACGTTTATTTTCCGAGATATGTACGATAGTAATGTATTGCAACGTGCTGCGGGTTGAATCTGCATTTTATATTATTTAATTTAATTTAATATATTTGTAAAATTTATTATAGATGCATTTTAGATTTGGCCACTCCTTTTCCATATAAAATTTAACTATGCGAAATCTCACACTGCTCCGTGGATGCAAAATGCTAAAAAAGGAATACAAAATTTTATCTTCACATATTAATTTGGATTTCAATGCAACGCGTCTGTTGTGTTTCCAGAACCATGGTTAAAGACACTTTTTAAATACGAAAATCTGTCACCAGCAAATGAGTTCATCAGCGCAATAACTGAGCAAGTTCCCAGAATTCGTTTACAGTCCCTCCCCATCCATAATACAGTGTTTCTCTGAATTCATTATTGTTCGATCCATTCGATTGAAAGGCGTTTAATAATATGTATTCTGAAAAACGAGAGAGAGCGCAAATTATAATTATTGAAGTTGAAAGCACTAAATTTGTAAATAACTACGATAAAAATTCGTTACAGTATTCTCTTTTCGCATTTTCATTTTTAGTATGTAAACGAAACAATAATGTTAGCATATTGAGTGAAAGTTCAAATAATATTATGTTGTAAATAAACTGATGTCTTCAGTTAATTACAAAAATTTACAATTTCGTTATCATTCCCCACGAGTTGCTCGTAAATAGTTACATTAAAGATTTCTTAATTAACGCTTTATATTTCTTTTAATATTTCAAATGTAAATGACACTTAACATGTAAATTGTACTGCGCATTTACATAATATTTTATAACATGCATGACATAACTGATCCACTCCCATGTATGTATGCAGTAAACTACGTATGGGTATAGTATAAAGGGGATATGTTTATATAGAGAGATTTTCATGTCTATAAGGACCAGAAAAAATCGCGGAAAGCATCAAGTTGTGCGTTTGCATATAACATCGTGGAAAAATTCACATTTGGATGTTTTCACAGTCGTTAAACAAGATAATATATGCAAGAATTTATTTTCTAAATCATGTAACCAACTGAATCTAACGTCACTTTACAAGACAAAAGTAATCACGCCTTGATTATTCATTGCCGTTTCCTTATCTATTGCTTGCATCCCAATGTCGAAAGAGTCAGGAGTTCAAAGTTTCAAACAATTGCGCCAGGTACTCGAGGACTGCTACCCAGAGGCAGCGTTTGGGGCGTAGGCGCCCTTGAAATCTGCCACCGCATCGATTCGCCCAGGGCATAATTATGGCTGGGCCACCGCCACGGGCGCCCTTGTCGCATAAAATAGCAGCCTTCGCGGCCCCCAAGCCCTCGTTCACGCCATCTATCCCCCTTAACCGCTCAGTTCCCCTTATTTCCTTACTCCCCTTACCACCATCCGCAAGATGGCGACGCTGGCTATCGGCATAGAAATCAGAGAAAGCGGTGTTCCTCAAGGACATGAAATTTGTTCGGGTACTGTGTGCAAGGGTTGACAGTGCCATATTGTTGCATCATTAATATACTTTTAAGAAAAAAGTTTTAATTGGTTGTGCTATCTGTCGGGCTTGTTCCGGTCGTATATATTCATTTAATAACTCTGCTAATATTTCAGAAGTTTTAATAGATTTCAAACTTTGCGATAGCATTATTTGTAGGCCAGTTATCAGTATGGACGCTAGCAAGACAAATTTTGTCCCGCACTGTAGGACAAAAATGAGTAACCTACATTTTGAAGCTGATTGATTGATTGATTGATTGATTGATTGACTATTTCGTGTTTCGGGCGCGTCAACTGCTTTGGTCATTAGTCTCGTAAGTGTTGTGCATGTTTTTTCTCGGGAGATGGCGGTGATCTTCCTCCACTGGATGGCGAGATCCGGCGCCGACCTACCGTCGCCTAGAGCGGTTTCCCACCAACCAGGACTCTCCCGCCAGCGGGGCACCGCCCCAGCCGGGACAAGCTCTAAGCTCCCCCCCCCCCAGTTTCCCGGAATATGTGGTAGTGTAGTGCATGTTAGTGTAAATCTGTGTAAGGGGAGAGGATAGGACAAGGAAGAAGAAGGAAAGATCGCGCACGGTCCGTGGCCCGTTTGGTAGGGTATTGCTTCGGTATTTGCCGGGTGTTGATCGGAGAAACCGCGGAAAACCACCGATCAGAGCAGCCGGCCGCAAGAATCCTCCTCCAGACAGCGACTGAATTCGACCTAGCTGAAAAGCTAGTGTCGAAAATCCTGCCGCCGTCAGGACTCGAACGTAGGACCTCTCGGGCAAAGGCGCTGCAGTTACATTAGCTGATGCACTGAGCTACCACTCCCGGTGATTTTGAAGCAAATTTAAAAGTTAGAATAAATGTAGATACTTTTAACTGAGGGAAGCCGTACGAAAAAGAATAGATACATATTTTTAATTTTAAAAATTCACTTTGCTGCGTACCTAGAACCTTTAATAACCTTTGTAAGTTGAAAGCATCTTTTCTTTGAAATACCTCTTATGTGATATAACAACGATGTTAGGTTTATAGACAGTCACTTTGTAAGTGTATTAGTTACAAAACATTACATAACGTTTTGGAGATAGATTATCTCCATCTGCAGATGATAATACATTATAGTCATATGGTCAAGAAAAACTTATTGGATCTTGCATCATTGTTATATCCCATAACGAATTGAATGACAATCTGTACATTAGGTATACTAAAATATCTCTTATATTTTATAATAACTCTTAATTATGAAACCTGATCTAACAATGTTTTCAATTGAACATTCGAAGTGATGATTAAAAATTATTAAAAAATGTAAACGAATTAATAGAATAAATTATGTTTGTAATGAATATGTAATTACTAAGGGATATAAGACATGTTTCACTAAAATTTTCTCATCTTCGGGAGATTGGTGTTATCTCCAAAACACCAAATTGTGACCGTAAAATAATAGCTCTAGACCATGTTAGTATTGGCTATCTATCTCACTATTGTAAATCAGAACATTTTTTAAAACTTTCACAGAAAAAAATTGGCGACAATTATTTAATCTAGTCTATACTGTTTAAGAGAGTCTTTTCAGGTATCTAAGTTGACATATGGAAAATGTAGGAGGGAACCGTGAAAAAATGAGATATTGAACTCATAGATTTACATTTTGTTTATACGTAGAGGAAGAATTGATGATTAAAGGTAGACCCATGATTAAAAGCGGTAAGAAATCCCTAATAATGAAAGGTTTGGAAAATTTATTTTTCAAAACAACCTTCTGTTGTGTTTATAGCTTCTATTGAAAATTTCTCTAACAATTAGCACACTGAATTGTATTCTTTTCCACAAAACTGTATGAATAAAGATTGTAGATTGCTATTAAAAAACGAATTAAAGCTTCATGGGCTATTAACAGACATTCCCAAGACGCGCATATTAACTCGTTTGGCAATCTCCGCTCAAAGAGATATATTATCACATCAGTTTCGCCAATACACACCAATCATAGTTTGCATTTTCGTCGTAATAGAGAACAATCAAGAACGAGAATATTGATTTATGAGGCTGTGACATTTGGCCGCTTGTGAATTACAATTTATGTTCCACAAATATTGTCCACCTTCGTTAGCCCGAATTCGCCCGAAGACAATACATACTACACAATAGCACTACGATTTACGGTTGCCAGGCATCAAAAGTGAAAAATTATGCAACGGTATTGAACTCGGGCCAAAGGGAATTTTTCACATTCCGTTGGAGAGTGCCATTATCGATACACACAAAAGATAAATACAAAATTAGTTGACGAGCGAAAAGAGAATTGCTTCAATGTTTAAAATTACCAAATTTAATGACGAGCTGTATTTGAAAAATATTGATAAATGTTGTCAATACGAATGTAGATGCGTTGTAAATACCGTTTGAATCTCTTTTCCTTTAAAAATTTGTCACAAAAATCAAAATTATATTTTCTTTATCAAGAACAAATGTTTTTTGTTCACTCTTGAAGTGAAATCATCTAAAGCCACATCTAATACGACGATAAACGTAATCTTACATGTATTACGTTTCAAATGCTCTTATTTTAAACATTATATTTGAAACATCTTTATTCCCAACTTCGTAGAGAAAGACTCAGATACTAGATTTTACTTAAATGTACGGTGCATCAATACGGTGTTTGAAGGTAAATCTTGAGCTCGGAGTTCCAGGAAGTAGTGTGCGTTTCGCAGCTGAATTGTAATCTTAATATGATTCTCTAGCAAACGAGTAAATTTGTGTTTGAAAATGAACATCATAAGTTGGGTATTGCTAATTGACATTTCTGGCCATATTACATTTACTAATTTGCATTCTAATGTATTTTAAAGAACACAAAAATGGCAACTTGTTTTTTAATTTACATTTTATACATTACATTTTTCATTGTTTTACTTCTTACAGCTCCATATTTTCCTTTGTGGAAGAAAAATGGTAATGTATGAACACATTACAAAAATAATACCATTTATAAAGTTACTATTTAAAATTCACGAAACATTTGAAGCATTTTCCATCAACAATTTATTTTCTTTAAATACACCAGTGAAGTTATGATATAAAATTGCAATAAATTAACTACAGTCCACTTCAATTACCATGTTCCATATCTGACACATAATTTGCCCTTGACTTGGTACCGTTATCTTCACTGCTAACTGCCATTCGCCACCAAGTTCGCCGCATCTCGTATCATTTGGAAGTGAAAATGTGTGCTGAGCCAAGCAATAATTGCCCTGAAAATATTTAAATGCGAACATAAAAAATGCTTTTTGCAATCGTAATTTGCTTCCATTAATGTTAGCTGAAACTGAGATTAGTAATTTGAGTGAGCACATAATTTACAGAACTGATATTGTAACACCAATTCCAAAATTTTGCTACCTGCACGTGTGATATAATTTGATATCTTTCAGAGCTTGCAATCCGATTGTTCCGATATCTCAGAGCTAAGTTGTAATATAGCTGTGTAATGTAACCATAGTAAATTACGACATTTTTGAACTGTCAAGGATCTTGTAATGCAGTTTTCAAAAAATGTGATGAGGGAGTGGAGTGAATAGATAGAAGTATTATGTTTTTTTATTGACTGTATTTGAAAAAATATTGAGGTCCACTATTTTGTAAATTAGAAATATTTTGTTAAAATGTAATTGCGCCGCTCCCAGTGCTTTGCTGAAACTAGAACACTACACTTCTGAAAGGAAGGCACACTGCTTTTACTAAAGTGTCTTCAAAATGTGTATCACAAATCAACGGCGTAAGTCCCATACGGACTGACGTATCCTCAGACCGAGGGTCTGGGGACCCCTTAATAAAAGTAAATTTCAGTGTTTAAGACGTAATTTTTTTACTATAAAAACATCGTGATCAAATAAATTATTTGCTGGGAGTTACTTTAGCAAGTTTTTGTATATACGCCTAGTTACCATTGCTTTACGCGACCTATCGCTACAGTCGAAGGCAATTATTCGATTATGGCTGTAGTCTTTCATGAGCCTATGTCGAATGTTTAAACATAAGTTTAATACGAGTGAAAAACAGGAAAAAAGTTAATATTAAATTACAAGAAAGAATCTAACAAAATATCTGAAGCGAATGAAGCTCATAAGTAGAAAAAGAAATGGAAATATTGAACTTGTTTTCCATTCAGTATTGCAATCCAAAACACAAACATCAAATATCACTATTTCAAAATACGTTCAGAGCCCTGATTTAGATTTGCAAACGGCACAGAATTTATTCGATGGAGCTTACAAAGAATTGAAGACTGTTCGGAATCACTACGATGATTTAAAAAATGATGCAACAAAATAATCCAAAGTATGGAAAATTAAAGTGAAATTTAGAGATAAACGAGTGAAGAAAACCAAACGACATGTTGACGAACATTGAAACGATCAACAACTCTCTTATGGCGAAGAAAAATACAAAAGTAATATTTATTATTGCCATTAATTAGTTGATGCAACAACTTGTATGAATAAAAAAATTAATGACCACAAGTTTTGAAATTTCTTTCGGGCGATGCGAATTAGCACTAAAACTTCAATAAAAACACCTTACTGTGATGTTCTGGAAATCTTGATCTCAGTTATTGCCATTGAGCAGTTGTTTAGAGTGAAATTTCAAAACTTACATCTGTTAAAAATCTTGCAAACTTAATAATAATTGAACATTGCTCTTTAATCGAAGTAATTTCAGAGGACCCGGAATGCTCTATCCCACTAATGTTAAATTTGATAAAAGTTAAGTAATATTCACGGAGAAACTGCTCAACAAAATGAGGTAATTTTTTTGCTAGAGAAAGACATGAATATTTTGTATACCCTGAATGAACAATTTTTCAAATAATAAATTATGTCATGAGAAACATTTTTTGTGTATGTTATATTTTTCTCCCTGAACAACAAACCATATTGTTAAATAAAATGTCCAAATATTAAATCAATTTAAAACTATTTATTCAACTAATGTATATTTGTATAAATAAAACCTGCAAATTTCAGCTTCCTATCATAATTAAAAGCTGAGAAAATGTTTCTTAGATATTCCAAAAACAGATTTACGGGAAACTGACTTCAAACTTTAGATATGAAAAGAGACCTGCACCACAGCTTACCATTAATTTTAGAATTTGGTTCAAACCAGATGCTGAACAATTTTTGCAAAACACTTTATCTGACAAAATACCACATAAAATAGATATATCAATAAGTTTAAAATGTTTACAGATCTCAGTAAATTTACTGTATTTATTATTTCCAAATACTATTTTTTTTTGAGGAACACACTTGTGGCATTCTAGCACAGTGAAGGAAAAAATAAATAAAAATACTAATAGTTAACATATTGACACGACGAAAGAAACATTACAAACAGAAAAGTCTAAAGATTCAAAAACACAAATAAAACAATCGAAATTTTGAAACTCAAATCTCATTCCGGGTCCCTTAACTATTTTATCAATTGAACATTAAAAAACGACCTGGTTCAAAATTGATGTGTTAATATGAAATATAAATTTTTCAATGTGAAGAAAATACCAAACGTAATATTTAAAATTTTATAGTAAAATTACAAAAATTATAATTTATTTTCTAAAATAATTCATAGAAACAAATGTTATCGCTTCTAAAATTCAGTTTATCATCACAAAGTTAAATTAATGACATGTCTTCAATTAGAGAGCCCTAGTGTTGTGTCAGTTCAAGGGCCTCTGTTGCACTTACGGCACTGTCATAAGTAGATTGTTCATTTTTAAAATTTGGTACTTAATGAGTTAATACGTTCTAAAAGTTAAATCATACAAAGAACAAAATGCATGTACCCACTTCATTCCATGAAGCGCTTCTGTGAAAAATTTAGATTCATTATCTTCAACTGTTCAAAACTGGCAAAAAGGGGACAGTTGCGTGGTTTGTCCTATGTTTTTCAGAATGTAAAGAAATAAATTTGTTTTATTGACGTTTCCAGAAAATGACATTATAGGTTTGGCATATATTAAAGATTTGATCCAATACAACGGTGCTTAAAGGATCCCACCTTACAGAAATTACAAAAATTAACTTATGTGGTCACGTGTACGTATTTTCTAATAATTCTCTCACTGCTTTTAACAAATCTAGTGCCAAAATTGTACGTATGTTTATGTGCAAAGTTTCTGTAACATATGTGTTACACTGACATGTGTTTCAATACTGCATGAGAAATGAAATGTATTTAATTGCTATCGTATCAATAGTAACGAATAATACCAGCGAAGTCTACGTACCGGTAAGACGGGACATCCTTTAAATCCTCCATCCATATCAGCCACCACGTCATTCATAAATGTGCCTTTCCTCTTCATTTCGTCGCATAAGTGGGGCCTCGAAAATTGAACAACAGGTGCGCTGCATTTTGAGTGTGACTTGTCACACTTTTTGAGAGAGGCAAATCCCTGTACCAGAAAAAAATGGCAATATTAAATAGTGATTTTTGGCTCACTACTTGGAAATTTTTGTTTGTGAGCATTACTCTCGAACTGTTATATAGATGAAAATAATATTTTGAGTAGGCATTAATATTGTATACTAAGTAACTGAAAACATTATAGGATCAGCTTATTTTAATGAGCAAAAAATTCTATAATTATTATTGTACTTTCAATCTAGCTAGATGAGTATTTAGGGCAACATAATTGACAGTTTGTGCTTGATAACGCTAAAATATTAATTTTGAAATTACGTTCAACTGAAATACTATGTAGAATGTTGAAATAATAAAAGAAATATAAATAAAGATAGATACGTACAACTAATGGTGAAGTGACGTTGCGACGAACGTCAAGACAGCCAGCCAAGGCGAAAACATTTGGCTCCAACATTGTCCATGAAGTGTTGTGGATTTCAATAGCCATTGGTTCGGCCGTTACAGCTCTGCTGCAGCTCGAAAGACCTTTTGAGATCACACGAATCTTCGGCTATAGAATAATTCAATTGATTTTAAATTCCGTAGTGAATACACTGAAATAAATATTCCGCATTTTAATTTTCTTCTGCTAGAAGATGAACAGCAGTGTGGTGCGACAAGACACAGTAAAATCGGATATCAATGAAATCTAAAAATGGAATTTTCTTATTGGTAATTAAGCAGATTTTCTTCAATAAACTTAAAATTGCAGTAAAGATGAATAAAAAATAATTCTAGATATAATATTGTGAATTAAAACCAGACATTGTTGTTGTCATTTTGAAAATATTTAAACATTTCATGAAGAAGAGGGGACAAAAGAGGGCTTTTCAATTATGGCGAACAACCATTTCAACAGAAAAAGAAACTTGTTAAAGAATATTGTAATATAAAAAGAACTTCACAAACCACGTAACTGATGTCAATCACACGCAATACTACATTTACAAATTCTTTTCTGTTTGTTCAACTGACCCGGTTATTCAAATACTATTTCATGGAATATAATCCTTTATTTCTCCATGAACTATATTCATGTTCTTCTCCGGTTGTTTATAACAAGATCATTGTCACAAAGCATCCGACGATGGTATCAAGAGAGACCATATAGTGAAAATGTCATATAGTGGAACTACTACGGAAATGTCAAACCAAAACTATTTACCGGAAGTTCAATAAGTAGTGTTTATTATTAATGTCAATGTAATAAAGAGAAAACAAACCGAAGGGACTTTAGGGATTGCAGTCACCTGGAAGGTTATGAGAGATTGTTTTTTTATATCAGATATTTCAAAAGATATTACATTTCAAAACAGATCTTATTGTTTCTTTTTCAATTTTATTGTGATTTAAATATGTATATTGATAATAAATTACTATAACTATTTGTCAACTCCACAAAACATACTGCTCAAAGGTCCTAATACAATTGATATGGCCTTCACTCGCAATTTCTAGAAGCAATTGATAGCAGCTATGAAACAATTGGTGTCTCAAGAAATCTACCAAGGTGCACCGACTGCAAAAACATCCCACTGAGACAGCATCCTCACAGGCGTTCTCACAATTATTATACAATGCGACGTGGTAAGTTTATCAACTGCTAATCACTCACGGCTTCGTCTTGGGCTTCACCTCCGAAAATGGCCGCGGCGAAGACGAAGATCAAGATGGCGTCCACGTGGCGTTGGCGGCGCGCTATGAGGAGCCCCATGTTGGGCGCCAGGTTTGAGCCGTGTGCTGTCTGGTGCCAGGCGGCTGCCAGCGGCGCGGGGATCTCGCGGTGGTGGGGGTAGGGAGGGCGGGCGGGGAAGAGGCAGGGTGGGGAAGAGGTGGAGGCGAGGAAGGGGCGTGGGCGGGGAGGACGGGGCGGGCGGGGAGGAGGCGGGGCGCGGCGGGGTAGAGGCGTGGTGGGCAAGTGGCAGGGGTGCGGGCCGTGAAGGAAAGAGGCGGAAGCGGGAGCGGGAGCGGGTGTGGGTGCGGGGCGGGGGCGGTGCGGGGGCGGTGCGGGGGCGGTGCGGGGGTGGGTCCTTCCTGTGGACAGCCGCTGCGCCGAGCGACCTCGCTCACGTAACGCGGCGCATGCACGCGCGTTCGCCCGCAAATGACAGGTGCTCTGGCACCCGCCCGTGACGCCGCGCGCGCCGCACTTGTCTAAACACTCGCGGTGCATGGCTGAGCGGGCTCTAACTGGGCACCGCCCGGACCAAAAAACAAATGACAGACCGAATTTTCGGCCAAGCATATCCCTCTCCGGCGCCATCTTTAGTGCCACCCTTCTATCTGCCTGATAACTGCTTCATTCCCTACCTCGGTCTTTCGGTTGATTGATTGAGATTTCGGGCGCGTCCTCTATTACGGTCATTAGCGCATAATTCCGTGCGTATTTCTGCTCGGGAGGTGGAGGTGGTCTTTCCCCGCTCTATGGCGAGATCCAGTTCCACCCTATCGTCGGCTAGCGGGGTGTTTTCCAACCTTCATCTGCTATGGTCATTAATTCCGAGCGTGTTTTTGCTCGGGAGGTGACGGTGGCCTTCTCCCGCTGTATGGCGAGATCTGGTGCCACCTTATCGTCGGCTAGCGGGGTATTCTCCAACCTGGTATCTCCCACTAGCAAAGCACAGCGCCAGCCAGAACAAGCTCAAAGCTCTCTACCGGCCTCCGAGCATGTGAGGTAGTGTAGTGAATGTTTGTGTTGAAGGGGTGAGGATAGGACAAGGTAGGGGAAGTAAAGATTGCGCACGGTCCGAGACCCGTTTGTTATGGTACTGCTCCGGCATTCGCCTGGTGTTGATCGGTAGTTTTCCGATCAGAGCGGCCGGCCACTACAATTCTTATCCAGACAGCCACTGAATTCGACCTAGCTGACAAGTTATTGTCGAAAATCGTGCCTCCATCGGGACTCGAACCTAGAACCTCCCGATCAGAAGGACTGCAGAGACATTAGTTGATGTCCTGAGCCGTCTCAAGGTGAGGCGGTCTGAAAAAGGAAAAAAAATCTCTCTCAACCACATAGTCCTCTGACACCATTCACAGTGGCGCCATTAGTCCCTTCTGACTAATCTTTCGTTCATTATTTGCCTCCGCCTTGAGGGATTCCACTGCTGCAGTCGCCATCGTATTGCTTCTAGTTCTCTAGCTTTTACCTTCCGGTCTGAAACATTTTACACTCTGGCGCTATTTTCAGTGCTACTCCTTACTCTTTGTAATTCACTTTTGTTTCATTCAGTGCCTCCCCGTTCGTGGATTACTCTGCAGCATCGTCGGCAATCGGCATCGCCTGCTGGAACCATGAGTTTCAAGAGTACTATCCTGGCGATTTGAAGCTGGCTAAAACTCACCGAATCATATCCTACTCTCACTTCTCCAGTTCTGCGATCTGATTCTATGACTAATAACTGCTTCACTCCCTACCTCTACTTTCAGAGATTATCTTCCTTCTTATTCCGCAGTAGCGCCGCCTTCTTCTCTCTCACTGGTTTCCAGAGTCCTTGTATGGCGCTCTAAACATTCTGCTTCCGAGCTACGAGCACAATTACGCAATTTTAAACATGTCAAATTATTCTTTCTATCCTCACACCATTTTTCTCAATTTTCTCTCTCTTTTTTACGGCGTCGGACAACGACTGAGGCACCGCAAATTCAAGGCGATCTGCTGTATCCAAATAGTCAAAATATAAGGAATAGTCACGTATTATAAATGTTATTATTATTATTGTTATTATTATTATTATTATTAAGCGAGTATTTTACAGTTCTAATGACCGTTTCTCGCACTCTTCACGCCAATGTTTTTATTCCGCCAAGCATCTTCCTCTATTCTTCTTTTCATTCTCGAGTCGATGACGGACTTCCAAATTTCCTTGGCCTTCCTCGTTTTCTTCTTTTGAAAGGGATCCACTCAAAGACAAATTTTGGTATTCTGTCAGCATGAATTCTCATTAGATGGCCGTACCATTGGAGTTGTTTGGATTCTACATTTTCGACCACTTGTCTCTCTATCTCCATTATCTCTCTAATCTGTTCGTTTGGTATTCTATCAAACAAGGTATACTGACATCGTATCCAAAAATTAATTTTTACAGCATTTATCCGAGAGCTTATTGCATCTCTTTAACCCAAAATTCAGATTCGTATGTCAAACAACTCTCCACCATTGTCTTGTATATTTGTCTCTTAGTTTGCTTTCTAATATTCTTGTTCCATAAAATATTATGAAGTCTGCTACTAATTGCCCTTCCTTTGCTTATTTTTTTATAATGCCATTATCATCAGATCCATCTGAACTAAGAGTCATTCCAAGATATTTAAATTCTTTTACTACTTGAAGTATACCTATTTCTGTTTCTAGATGATTCCCAGATTTCCCTACAACAATGAATCTTGATTTTTCATTATTTATTTCGAGTCCCCATTTTTTATGTTTCTATCAATTATTAGAAGCTATTAAAAATGTTCCACGGAAAAAGATATCATGGAATATGAAAAAAAGTTTTTTTTTGTAATCTGATGACGATGATGGAAGAATAAAGTCATAGGACTATTCATAGACGTCGAGCTAGCAGTGACAGCAAAACTGCGACTTCGGAATGCATTAAGGATGAGGATGCGCAGATGTAAATCGTCAGTTAAAGTGTTTTAAATTTTCTCGCTTACTAAATAATACAATATGAAGCCATTTTAAATAATCTAACCACTCCTTACAAAAATTACCCAAAAGGCAAAACTTTTCGATATGAAGGATTCATACAAAATAGGGAATGATGGGGCATTTCTTTTACAACTTTAAAGGACATTTTGTGAAAACTTTAGTGAATTTCTGTATTAAGCAACAGAGGTTTGTACGATTGTATGTCTCTATTCCAGAAAAAGTGAGGAAAGTCACACAAACGCCTTTTTCAAGGTCGAAAACACAACCACAATTAGTTTGCACCTACTGCGTTGTGCATCTGTGCAAAACGGACGAGTTGTGTATTTTATATTGTACGAAGAAAATGTCCTTTTTTTAAAGTAAATCAGCTGTTTGTTATGGCAATAGTTTCCGGTGTATCAGATAATTATAGTCAATTAATCGTATTCGTCAATTAATCGTTGCACCGTGTATCACATCACAAGTTAATCATTCTCCATTTTTTAAAATTTTCCCTGAAGGAAAAAGCTGATGAAACGTGTATTGAAATTAAAAAGGATATTTTAAAACCATGAATCATGAAATGCTGTTTGTATTGACATTGTAACATTGATACATAATGTGAAAGGAATTGAGAAAAAAATCAAAAAGTACAAATGCATAGATATACTTCAGTATATAAACTGTCTAAACACTACAATATTGAGACAAAGAGTAGTCTGCAGAAGCAAAGACCCCGAAAATCTTTCTCTTGGGGTGTATAATAGAAACATATCAAAAGAAAGCCACTTTGCTATCTTGTAATCGTTGAGGTTTCTCCTTGTGTTTCATTTCCAACGAAAAATATACAATTCATAGGTCTGAAATAAAGTGTATTTTCCTGCAATGTATACAAAGTTTGTTGCAATGAATGTAATTTCTTCCTCAATTACATGGTATTTCACAGAAAACACAAAGCACCTCGCCTGTAGCGGAACTAATGTTGTGCAATGGTGCAACGACACATTGCCACGTCCGTATCCAACGTCACATAGCTCACTGCACCGACTACAGTACATCATGTATTTTCCACGGCAACAATTCAAATAACATATACGTTTCTTTGAAACTAGTCTGTCCAGTTTCATTAACTCAATTTTTGTAGTAAATACTCGTACTTAAAACTATTAGACTTCCTTAGGAATTGAACTAATATTAGAAAGAATAACAAATACTACAAAAACGATGGGATGAATTGTAATTTACACAAACCAAATCTTGTAGCTAATAAATCAATTTTTAAATGTATTCAATCAATTAAATACATATACCTCAATTCTACATGTAATAATTTTTCTTCACCATTTGAACACTGCCGTATAAATTCATTGCCAACTCGAACAATATAACACACAACACTTCTTTCAGATCCCTCTTTATTGGGGATCCAATAAGCATTTTAATGCCGACAACAGTTCATTGTTATCTTTGAATGTAATCAATCTCCCAGTGCATATTCCATGATAATCCGTCGTCCCGTCTTCAGTGAAGCAATTACTGGAACATGCACAGGGTTCTCAATTACAACAACTAACACAGGCAATTAGGAACAACATTTACACTAATAATATTCGCTGCTAAGTGACGCTCTCAGCAACACCCTGTTATTGAATATATTCTAGATCAAGACTATACTACCAATTATAAGAATAAAACACTATAATCATTCGTCAATGCATGTTATATAACAGCGGATTCTCGCGTTTCCTACTTGTGCATGACGATTAACTCTATTTTGTGAGAAGCATACAGGATGATGAGGAAATCTCGTTTTCTCTATATTTAAAACAGAATCAATATAAATCCACTTTGAGGGAGAAAATGGTAGTCCTACATACTATAATGCAATAAAATAATAATAATGATAATAATAATAATAATAATAACAAGTAAATGCGAATGAAAAATACAAGTCCGGTTCAGACAATACGGACGATTTAACTGTTTTGTTAGATTTTGCATGAACATTATTCAAAAGTTCATCAATTAATTTTTGGAAGATATTCAAACTTTATCTTATGTTAAATTAAAAAAATTTAATCAACCTTTCATTTTTTCATTTATATAATTTATGTAACATAATGTATGTTTATACGATGTTTTATACGCTACATTTTCGCACTGATTTTAAATAAAATAATATATTTTAATCAAATTAAAATATTTCCCTACCTGATAATAAAAATATTGTTAAAATATCATATTTCTTTAGGTTATATATATTTTTAGCTTCGATTTTTATCGGTTGAAGGTTTTGAATTTCGCGGGATTTTAGCGGAAAATTTTAAATGACATCTAGCGGTTTTTAGTGGGAAATGAAATCATTGATGGCGGATCTTAATCGTCCGCACCTGGCAACAGTGCTATTGACAACTTCACTACATAAGGGGATGCAATACTGAAAATTGTAAATCTGTTCGTTTTTGACACATCCACTTCAAATTTTTAGCACATTATAGTTATATTATGCAGATATCAACTGCCAAATTTGGAATTGCTAATTTTAATAGATTGTAAAAAAATAATTGTTTATTACTTTTTTATTTATATCATGAACAAATGCTCCTCTTGTTGTAATTTAATTAATTTTGAAATGAATTTTTTTTTACATTATGAGAAAAGAATAACAAAGATATTAGCGTTTTGGTTTTGAATTTTATTCATTACTTTACCAGAAAAAAAATTTTTATGTTATACCTTACTATTCGCATAGCAAAAAAAAAAGTTTCACACTTTTAACATTTTTTATTTAGAGAAGTATTTGCATCACTAAAAAATTACAACACTAAGTTTTTAACACAGTATCTTTTAATATATCTTGAATTTTTGAAAAAGATTCCATGAAAATTACATCATGTGGAGCATTTTCACTAAACAAAAATGTCAAAAAATTACTATTGCAGAAAATGACATTTAAAATTTGAACTTTCTAAAAAAAGTATTTAGTGGCCATATCTTGCTTCAGAACTCTCCTACTCCATATGTTTGACTTTCTTCTTCTTTCTTTTTAGCTTCTTTGTCATTTTTTGTCATTTTTAGTTTCTTTCTTGCAGTTTTTCTCTCCTGCTGCATAGCTCGTTCACTATTCTGCAACCGACGCTTGTCCCTGGCTGCACAAATTTTGTGACTTGTGGGTGTGAGATTTACTCCAGTCACACTTTCTCTTATTTTCTCACTGGCCTCATCCCATGTTAAATTCAGAAATTGCTGACACCACGGCAATTTCTAATTTTTTCTTCGACACAAATATTTCTTTTGGACATTTGCTCCAAATGACATTATGCAAATATTCATTTGCATTTTGTGTCTTGCCAGCAGAACATCTTGCATGCAATTTTTCGCATTCTTTTTACTAGTTTACTTGATCTCTTCTTCTGAGTATTATGTTTAGGCATTCTGTTCATTTTGCGTTTCCGTAACAAGGTACAACACAATGTAAATAGTTCTGTACTTATAACACTATGTACGAAACTAACCTATGTGCTAACCTAACCTACACATCATTTGATAAAATACTAATAATAAACAAATAACTTAAAAATCTAGCTAATATGATGAAGAGGATCAGAGAAAAACTCGTCGCTGTCACACGAACCAAAACACAAACGTCAAATTATACAAAACACAATTCTACTGACTACACCAGAAACACACGCTGAAGTCACGTTGTTTACACGTCTCCACTCGAAATAACGTTGGCAGTACTGCATCTTCGCGCCCAGATGTTCCACAAAGAATACACTTCAAAGTGGCAAAAATATTTACCGCGATATTAAAAAATATCCAGCCAAAAAATTAAGTTTCCAGGCTGCAGTCTCGGAGTGACTGTCAGTGGACCTTGGTCATGAAGAATATTATTTTTGTTAATTATTGCCACTCCACACAGAAGGTTTCATAGAGGGGCGCACGATAAATTTTGTAACCTGTAACTCGAAAATTTGCTACAGATGCTAAGTGAGTTTCCATAATGACTGCTAGATTGATATTATATTCTGAAAGTAAGAATCTTAAATATTCTTTTAGCAGTAATGCCATTGGCATTCCAGTTTAATAGAGCTAATTTCTTAAGTTTATTTATATTCACGAATTGGAAAATAAGAATTATAGTAATTAAGAAAGGATTGAAGACATGATTGTATACAGGACGGAATTGTAGGGATTAAAGCATTAATTATGTAGTGAACAAGATCAGAGGGATTGGCGTGAGGCGGAGGTCGAGGAAACGGACTCTCTTTTGGGGAGGAACGTTATAAGCAACATTTGCTCTTTACGACATGAAAGAATTTTAATTTGTAAAAGTTTTGGGAAATGAAAATTTATGAGGGGTATTTGGAACGGTTTGCGGGATAAAGTTATTCTTTTTAAGAAAATGGCGTGTAAGCGTTACTGTAAATGCGAAATTTGAATTTTTTTAAAACAAAGTTTAGAGTTTTTGCAAAACTTCACTTAAATTCATTTGAGACATTTCAACTGAGAAGCTTAATAATGTTTACAAATTGCTGGAAATGTGCATATTTACAGCGTGAGAGATATTAAAAAAAATCATTTCCGTAATTTTTGAAGAAAAAAAACAATAACAGAAGAATGCAGAAAAATGAACTTCATGTCATTTTAAAGAGTACAATTAACACTACTCGTTGGAAAAGTTTGAAGAAAAAATTGAAGCAGTTTTTGAGAAAATGGCCTTTGAGCGTTTCTCAAAATGCGGAAATTTGAGCTCATTTTAACAGCTCTCTTATACAGCTCTCTTCTTCAAACATTACATTTTTGTAATATTTGAAAAAAGCAATAGAATAGAGAAATATGGAGTTTATGTCTTCTTATAAGATCGCATTTAGCGCTATCCCTATCGAACGTTTGAAAAAACATTTGAGCCTTTTTAAGAAAAACTTGATTTTTTTAATTGCACATGTTGCACGCAATATTGCGCGGAAACTATTAAAATTATCAAAAAAATTAACATGACATTGATGAAATATCTATTTATGGACAACAAATTTCATTTGAAGGAAAAATATCAATCTTCAGTTTTGTAGTTGTAGGAAGACGTCGAAAAAATTCAAAAATCGAACCTATACCACCTTTATAAGCGTATTTTACTCTATTCTTACAAGAAATTTAAAGAAAAAATTTGGGGCAAAATTATTATTTTGTGAAAATTTTGAAAATGTCCGGGGGCTTCATGTACCCCCAAATTTTAAAGAAAGTTTTCCAAACTCGCACCGCCTTGAGTCGAGCCAGATCGAGCACGGAATATCCGTTTTGGAAAAAATCATACCTATGGTTTAGGCGTTAGTGGTGTTCACAGACTGCGAGACAGACAGACGAACGGACAGTCGGACGGACGATTTGAAAAAAATTTTTTTTGGTATCAGGGGACTCCAAAACGTATTTCCGTTGAAATCTCGAAATCGATTTTCCGGAACATTACAGAACTTTCTCTATATATCCACTATTATTATTATTATTATTATTATTATTATTATTATTATTATTATTATTATTATTATTACTATTATTATTATTATTATTATTATTATTGTGTGTGTGTGTATTGATTTTTTCGTGTTTGCGGGCGCGTCAACGGCTCATTATTCCCATAGATGTAGTGCATGTTTTTCTCGGGAGATGGTGGTGATCTTCCCCGCTGAATGGCGAGATCCGGCGCGAACCTACCATTGGCTAGAGGGGTTTCCCCCTAACCAGGACTCTCCCACCGGGCACCGCCCCAGCCGGGACAGCTCTAAGCTCTCGACCGGTCTCCCGGCATGTGCGGTAGTGTACTGCATATTAGTGTGTGTGTGTGTGTGTGTGTAAGTGGAGATGATAGGACAAGGAAGAGGAAGGACAGATCGCCACTTTGGTCCGTGGCCCGTTTGCAGCAGGGTACTGCTCCGGCAGTAGCCTGAACGATCGGAGAAACCACGGAAAACTACCGATCAGAGCAGCCGGCCGCTAGAATTCTTAGAAAAAATCAATCAATCAATCAATCCAGAAACATGGCCGAAGTTCCAAGTCGCCAGAACTTTCTGTTACTCGTCGAACTACATCGACCCAATTAAGTCGACTGAACTCGACCGAGACTAATTACCGCATGTGGTGACTCTTACAAACATCAGTCAAATCTTTTCAGTTCCATTACACTTAGTATTTATTTAAAGATGAATGTTTTGTGCAAACGAATGAAATGTGACAGCTTCCGGTCGGAAAAATTAGTTCGCCATTTTGCACTCTAGTTTTTCTTCGTCCAAACACGAATCTACTCTGATATGCTACGTTGCGTCCAGCAGAATTCGGATCTGGCCCTCTGCATTATGTCCCCCCTTTGTGGCGCAGGCACCACAAAAGACCTCGTGTCTTATCGCACGATGTAGCAATCTGGGCCGTTGCGACAATTCTGAGGAAATGCTTCACCGAATGGCTTCAGTCGACATTATGAAAGTTGTTAAGAAAATGGCATTGCGTGGGTAGAGAGTCATCATAGGGTTCTGCAACTCTCTTTAATGGGATTACAGCCACATCTACACAGCTCTTTCCGCACTCACGCACGACTATTGGGGAGCGAAAACAGCAATTCTTTATCCGGAGTGTTTGTTATGATGCTTCAATGATGTACGTTAGGACCACATCATATCCTGTTATTCTTTCCGTACTCCATTGTCCAGTTATTGCCTAAGGTCTCGTTGGAATTGTTCTTTAAAATAAATATCTCATGATTCTCACAAATTTTTCAACAACACATTTTGCTAATGCTCGTGGAGCTTCTATGAGACCAAATACTACAACTAAGAAAATTGATAAGGTGTCAGCCTTACGAGAACGAAAAATGTACATTTTAATAACTTCATACCTTTGTGACATACCAATATGTGACATAATATGGTATAATATTTATTATAAATTGCGTAAATTATAGGGGATAAATATATGTGAATATGCTAGCATAGCAACGGTAAGCGAGCCGTCGTCAAGGTCAACAATCTTCATGCAGTGACAATAGCGGAGACGGCTAGTTCATTTTGTATAGAATTCAGGGATTGGCCAAAAAAGCAGTGACAGTCGTGAAGACGGCTAGTTCATTTTGTGAGAAATTTAGGGATTGGCTAGGTACGGAAGTACATCAAGTGTTGTCTGTAAATAAACAATCGAAAAGATGGACCGAGCTTTGCAGGGCTGAAAGAATACGATAGGCATTCATTCTGACTGATGCCGTGGTGTTGAACGGATCGTGCTCCAATTAATTTTAGTTGTTTTTTTTGGACTTGGAAGCATCTACTAGGGAATAGATATTGATAGAACTTCGAATTTGAATGCTATGTGTGACAGTAAAACTTAAAATATTTCAAGTGAACGAGTTAGAAGGACATTGAGGGCTTAGGCGAAGTTATCAGTAAGTGGACTGGAATGCTAAGAGCAGATAGTTTATTGATCGTTGAGTATTCAGCATACGCGTGGGACGAACTTGGAATTCGTAAATTGGCGAACGAATTTTATTAACGAGACTTTATTAACTTCGGAAACAGTGATGAACGGTGATTGAAGCGTGCTTCTGCAAGAAAAGAAGAGAGAAGATGGTATCTGGACCTGAGGACAGCGACGTCGGAGAAGAATGAAGATGGTCCATAAGCGCGCGAAGACGAATACGACATTATAAGGTTGGAAC
Organism: Teleogryllus occipitalis; assembly: GCA_011170035.1. Taxonomy (NCBI): domain Eukaryota; kingdom Metazoa; phylum Arthropoda; class Insecta; order Orthoptera; family Gryllidae; genus Teleogryllus; species Teleogryllus occipitalis. The sequence continues at coordinate 6,003 of BLKR01006762.1, read as the reverse complement.
AGGTCATGACCAAGGTTTTATTTCCATATTGTGTAAAATCATAAAGGACCAAAATTGTTTAATAAATTTCCATGTGTTGTGAAATGAATACGTGATTCTCATTGAGCCAATTCTAGTAACGAAGTAGCAAGATAGAAATATATTTGCTTTTCAGATTCCTCGACCACTCTGTATAGATGGCAGATCGGATAATCATCTATTAGCATACAATAGTGATTATTTCTATGAAACCCATCGACCCAGGTAGCCGGAAACTAATTTATTTATAATTAGAGTTGGAGGTTAACTTTTATGATAGTATTAGCGTAATATTTTCCTGGCGCCCATTTATACAAATTCGGAACGGATTACGTTGAAATAAATTATCAATATATTCAGTTTATTTGTTTATTTCAAAATGGCGCTCCAACTGGGGCTGAATATATATATATATATATATATATATATATATATATATATATATATATATATAGTCTTAATGTTATGTATTCAGTGAACGCAGATCTGCCTCTGTAGCATGTGCTGCAGCGCACAGGTGTGATCCTCAAAGGAATAGATTTTTCAAAAATTTCTCTGCGCGCTGCCTGCATTGGCCAGGCAAGGAGCCGTTTGCTCGAGAGAGTCGCATTGTCAAATGGAGTTGCAAAAAAATAGAGCTTCATTGGTAAGCTTTTGCATATTAATTTTTACTAGATTGTATTTTAGCAAACTGGAGATGGGGGTGTTTCGAAGAGCGTGCACGAGTATGTATAGGGGTTGCTTTATTCCTCTCCGAATGGTTGGACACATTTCCATATGTGAGGCATCGTTGCGTTGATATTGATGTTCCGAGTGACACTGTGCAAATGAAGTCAATTACAAGTTGCTATCATAATAAAGGGATAAGCGCCTAACGTTTGTGTCAGATTGTGACGTGACACCAACAGAGATGGTTAAGGGCCCATTCGAAAGTTTTGGGAACGGATAAATAGTTAAATTGTTTAATCACCGCCCCCCGATGTAGTCGTGTATAGAGTGTTTTTTTAAAGAAAGGACCGTTTTGACGGCTAGTGCTGGCAACATAACAAAGTTCTTTGGTCGTCATGTTCTTGAGCACATTAGACTCCCTTCTTCCATTCGTTCGTTTGCAGTTGGCTAACTTGTAAATGGCTTCAACGCTTCCATTTGTGATGTTCTCCTCCTCCAACAAAAATATAGTGCGCCACGAGAAATAATTGAAATTAGGAAGATGTTCTAGGATTAATTCTAGGATTAGGGAAATTCTTTTTTATAAACATTCCACTGAATTTACTTTTGGTGTGATAAGTATTATGTTTATTTTAAAACCGAGTCTTGAATGTGAGATGCATACTGGTTCACAGACTTCCGGTGCCTTTGATGTGGGGTGGCGAGCTGTATTTACATTTATGGCACTTTTTTTCCTGAATATGAGAGGATGTTAAAAAATTTTCCACATACGTAATTAAATTTCAATATTTTTCGGACTCGCGTACGTGCACATACCTCAGCTGGACTGCTGCATAGGGATGTTTTCACAGGAGCCATAAACTCCTTACGAAGAGGCGTGGTTGAACAGCTGTCGCGGCGGAGGGATACTCCTGTGAATTATATGTGATGTTCACTTGTTTAGAGAACTGTCATTTTGGTTAATAGGCGCACACTTCTATACTCGCGGTTGTGTAGGTTTGTGGTGGTGGGTGGAGGGTGAAGGAAGGGTAGCAAGCCCTAATATTTCTTTTGTGGGTGATGAAGGGGCTTCTCGGCAACCCGCAATGTATTCAGGTATGACGGGTTGCGGTGCAGCACTGTTGAAAGGCAAGGGGCAGGGAGACGGAGCGGGGTGGTTCTAACTATGAAGGGTGGAGCGTGGCCTGAATAGGAGTAAGAGCGGGAGAGGATTTTTTGGTGATTTCGAAATGGTAGGCGGTGCGGGGAGACCGGAGTATGGCGGGAATGTCTGGGTGGGCGGGTGGTGGGAGCGGACCGAGGCTTAGTGGAAATATAGTAAAGTACTTCTATTTTAGACTTTAGATAAAATTAATTACCTTCACAATGTAATAGGCGATTGTGATAAATGCCCATTCAACGCCAAGTTAGTTCAGCTCTTCCTCAACAGTTGAATATTGGTTTGTGTTTGATTTCTTCGAAGAAAGGCTGTCTTATATTGTCTCGTTAAAATATTATTCTTTGAAATAAAATTGCGTGGTGAGTTGCAAGCAGATTTAACTTTAGAATTATGATATAGCTGGAATTATAGGTGAGAAGAGACAAGGATAATTGGCACCTCACCTCAATTTCCATCATTATACCAGTGAGAAGGATACAGCCACCAATTTTGTGTCTACATCTGGCGAATTTACACGCCTTTTAGATGGCAGTAAAAGCGTTAAGGCAAATTATGCATCAAGCTTATAAAAGCATTTTCAAGGGCATGCTAATACAATTTCAGCTCATTGTGGTTTAGAAATGTACTTAGGAGTCTTTTTTCTTTATTTAACGATAATCTTGTTAAGTCACTTATTTGGTTCACTCAAACATTCGCTTTATCCGTGTGGATTCCAGCAACGAATACAAACAGCATACTACATGCACAACATACATATACTTGTACATACATATGCAACATAAATATATAACATACACAACTAAAAAGCAAATAATAGGAAGTAAATTAGTAACACTAATAGTGTAGTACATAAGTCTGTGGTATATACCAAATACAAAAACACGAGAAACGTGAAACCAAAACGCTAATTAAATTGTACTATTCAATTCTAAAACTCTTTACACTCGATTTCCATCGGAGGTATACAATATTTAAATTGAATTCCTCTTCTTAAGTACATAAATTTAAAAGTTATTTCAGTTTCCAGGTAACCCAAGCAATTATTTGTAAAATAGATTGTGTTTGAAAAACATATGCTAGTGTCACCGTTTAGTAAATATTCGTAAACTGTAGTTAAGAGTAAAAGACGTACTTTGAAAAACTGTTATATATGTTAAAAGATTTTATGTAAATACTAGTAAATAAAGCCTATGAAAGACAATAGGATCAAACACGCAGATATTAATAACATTTAGAGGAGGAGTGATATACGAGGTGTGATATTTGTAGGTGATCTGATTTTTCAGGGAACATATTAAAAAATATAATATAATTAAACTAATTTCGGTTTGAGTTCTCTGTCAGTTTTATAAATAATGTGTTAATCACAATCTGTTCTTGCAAAATATTTTAATTTTTCACTAAATATCGGGGACATATTGAACTTCAGACTTTCTTCAGGGGACGTGATCCTTACTATTTTCCTTCAGACCTTTTGCACGGCTAGTGATATTTATCAAAGTCTTTCATCAGGGCTTGCTTGTAATCATTATTATGCTAGGACGTTGCCTACTTCTGAGCCATCATGAAACCAAACTTTCGCATACTTGTTTTTCATGTTCAAGTGTGTAGCACAAAGTGATAGAATCGATAAACATTGATGTGTTAAAAATTCCCGCGTTGGAATATATGAATTCGTAAGTTCTCTGAGAATTTTAACTATTGTTCTCTTGTTTTTTACATGTTGTTTTACGCATTGTTTCGCATTGTTTGGTTTTTATTATTTAATTCGAATGATTTATTACGCATTGTTTGTAACGGATAGTATGCTACGGATTGTTGGTTACAGATTGTTTGTTACGGATCGTTTGTTACAGATCGTTTGTTACGGATTGTTTGTCGTGCATTAAAAAGTTACGACGCTGTGTACGAGGTCTGCTCCAGAAAACGAGAAATGTGCGTGATGAACCCTGCCGAATAGGCAACACCCACCACACGTGCCCGCTGGCGTCTCAGGTGCCCGTCCCTTTTTCCCGCGCTTTTCCATCCTTGTTCTGCCTTGAGCAGGCCGCTTCAACGGGGCCCCTGAGGACTCAGACGCCCTTAAGCAAGCGCTTCGAGCTGAGGGAAGGGAAACGTCCTCGTATCTTTTTTTTTTCTGTCTGGGTGGATGTTGGCCACGCGTCCGCGTTTCGCTTTGCTGCACAAGTTCTGACACGAAGTTCAACGTTTCTTCCAAAGGAAAAGAGATGTCAAGGCTCACTTCTGAGTAAAATCTTGCGTTATTTATTTCATTTCCATGTTTTCTGGTAAATCTAAAAGTTAGCTCCTGCATCCAGTCTACCCGCCACTTCCGAATTTCCCCCTCTCCCAGCTTCAGCTCTCAGCGATTTTGAACATGACAATTTGCTTGCCATAGAAACAGAAGCAGAGTGGCGCGGCGGGGTGACTCACTAGCGCATACATGCGTGTAGCTGCGCAAGTAGCATTAGGTCGTAAGAAAAGACGAATGCAGTATGTTTCAGGGGCATGGGGAATATCATCACCTATTTGCAAAACTTCGCGATAGTGAAAAACATTTCGGGTTGGTATGAATAGAAATGAGTTAAAAAAATGTATTAGTTACGAGTATACAAATAATGTCTCGGTACTTGAAGAATCCATTCCCTGGGCAATTTCTTCCTCAATCGTGGTAATAACACATCAGTTCAGATGATCTTTGTCCTTATTCTGCCGAAATGGCGGCCACGAAAACACTTCGTTAATTAATACTTCCTAATCCCTAATCACACGCTGGCGGGTACAGAGCGCGGGCAGTGAGAAATTTTGACACTTCCGAATGGAACCGTGACGCTTAGTATGTACTCATGCTCGTAGCCGTATATAGAATTGTTCTTGCGCTCCGCGCCTCGTCATGAGTGTTTCTACCCTTAGATCACCAGCAAGGAGCAGTTTTCTCAGGGTTTCAACTGATGTCACTGTAGTGACTCTAGTCGGGAGGTCCTAGGTTCACGTCCCGACTGTGACAGGATTTTAAAGAGTAGCTAGTCAGTTACCTGTAGGTAGAATTCAGCTGCTGTCTGGAGAAGAATTCCAGCGACCGGTTGCTCTGATCGGCAGTACCCTAACAAACGGGCCACGGTCCGCGCGCGATCTTTCCTTCCTCCTCCGTGTCCAGTTTTGATCTCTTACTTACACACTCTTACACTCACATGCACTACACTATCATTCTTGTCGTTAGACCAATCGAAAGCTTAGAGCTTGTTCCGGCTGGAGCGATGCTCCACTGAAGGGAGATACCTGGTTACAGAACCCCCCAATAGCCGATATCGCCATCCAGTGGAAGAATATCGCAGCCACATTCCGCGATACAAAAACATGAACTACTTACGGGACTTGTAACCTTAACAGTTGGTGCGCCCAGAATCATCAGTCAACCAATCAAAACCAGCCAGGAAATCAGGGCAAAGCGAGCAGCTCCGCTCGCCATGCCCGCGAGTGTCCACGCGCTCTCGCAATTGAACTGCCTTGTCTAGAGGTCGAGGCCACCGCCCGCTGGAAATGCATGGGCCGGTTGCGAGTGCGAACAGCAATACTTTCTTCGACTGCCACTCGCGTGGCGGAGTGGCCCTGGGCAGCTCGCCAGTTGGCCTCTAGCCTTCCCCTCGCCCCGGCGCAATGCGGCGCCTCGCTGGCGAAAACAACCCCTCGCCCTCCCCATCGCCCTCGCCTTCATTCACGCCCTCGCCCTTGCACTCGCCCTCCCCTTCCCCCTCCCTCTCGCGCTCGCCCCCCCCCTCGCCCTCGCCCTCGCCCACGCCCTCGCCCTCGCGCTCACTCTCGCCCTCCCCTCCCCCTCGCCCCCGCCACAGCCCTCGACCTCGCCCACCCCTCGCCCTCGCACTCGCTCTCGCCATCATCCGCGCCCTCGCCCTCCCCCTTCCCCTCGCCCTCGCTCTCGCCCTCACCCTCACTCACTCCCTCACCTCGCCCTCGCCCTTGCCTTCACCCTCGCCCTCGCTCTCGCCCTTGCACTCACTCGCCCTTGCACTCGCCCCACCCTCGCCTTCGCCCTCACCCTCACACTCGCCATCGCCCGCGCCATCGCCATCGCCCTCGCCCTCCCCATCGCCCTCATCTTCGCCCTCGTCCTCGCCCTTGCTCTCGCCCTTGTACTC